>PVLC010031320.1:0-18892 GCA_004027655.1 Graphiurus murinus
CCTATTTTATTTTTATATTTATTTTTTAATAGTGCTGGAGATTGAATCCAGGGGCATTCTGCCTCCAAGTTACACTCCCAACCCTCTTATGTTTTTTTCTTGGAAACAGGGTCTCGCTGAATTGCTGAGGCTAGCCTCAAACCTGCGATCTCTTCCAAATACTGGGATTACATACATGTGCCACCTTGCCTGGCTCCATGGTCACTGTATGACCAGGGTGGGTCTTGGCCTGCAGATAAACACTGGCCATTGCAAAACGAGTCCCTTGTCCTTTTATAGTTATATTATCTACCTGGAATATTGGAGGGAAAACCTTTTAATATTCAGGAAGGGAATTAAAAATCATCAAGATAAATAAAATCAAGCAGGCAAGGAACTTGTTGGAAAAGAAACCCAGAACAAGGCCAGAAGTATCTGTGTGTGTGTGTGGGGGGGGTCAAGGGGAGGTGTAGTCAATGAGGAATGAACAGACATGAGTCACTTCTTTAAGGCTTGTATTTAGAGTCATCAGAGAAAAGATGGTGATCTTGAAGGAGGGCCATGGGGCAGGGCCACAGAAGAGATACAGTCCCAACTGTATTATGGTCTGAAGTTACAGGAGTTCTGCAGGTCCCACCTCTGTGGTCTCTGGGGATGAGCACTGAACCAGGAGTCAAGAGGTCTGTAGTCTAGGTTTCTACCACCTTGAGCAGGCCATACCACCTGTGGGCTTCATTAGGAAACAAGTGCTTGTCTGGGGACTTCGAGGGGCTCACATTCACCTCAGTACTCTTGCTTCCTATTGAGCTTCCAGGACCTTGGTATTACGGCCTTTGCCAGGTGCGCCCTAGGATTGTGGGACTGCGTGGGTGGTGTGGAAGCGTTCCTGACTCCCTCTTCCCATTAGAGCTTGTTCTATACAAGGAACCACTCGGGCACTGCTGTCCTGGGCTTCACCATTGAGCTGTTTGCTCTTTGTTCCCTCCTAGTTCTGTCCCAAGAGCTCCTGTCCTCAGCTGTATCGCCGTCTTGTGGAGTGTAAGCTTCGACAAGGGGTGGGGTCAACTTTCAGTCCAACTGTCCGAAGGGTACTGGAAGAAAGCACCTCTTGGCTAGCACCCCCAGCACTTTTCGGGCAGCCCATCGTCCTGTCATAGCCATGGCTCCAGACTTTGCTTTCCTCTGAGTGGGGGTTGGGCCCCCATGTCTTCCCTGAGGTCTGTCTCTGGTATTTAGAGCGGGGCCTGGCTTGGAGCCCACTATCCAGGGCGGTTTCTGATGGTGGTGAGGCTGTGCTGCACCCCCACCCCACCCCACCCGATCACCTTAGGAGAGTGGGAAGGAAGGAAGTGACAAGCCCTGAGACCTAGGCTGTGGCCCAGTTGAGGGAGACATGGGACCGATTTTACCACACAAGTTTATTTAAATAAAAGTGAACACGTATGCAGAGGAGGGGAGGCGGCGCACGGGGCGGGCAGAGCCTGTGTGGTGTGAACCGGGCTGCAGGAGGGAGCTGCTGGGGCCTTGGGGCGGTGCTGGGCTCCGGTGCTGGGGCAGGGGTCTTCTTGGCCAGGCCTTGCCCCGTGAGGTCATTCTGTCCCTTGCATGCTCCCCTCCCTCTCCCTGACCCTGGGCCCACGGTACCGCCTTCCTCAGCCCCTTCCCCTCTCCTGACATCAGCCTTCCCCTCAACTACTGGGAAGTCAAAAGACAAAATAAATAAGAATCGGTGAGTCCTGCCTCAGCCTCAGCCACGGGAAGGGAGAGCCAAGCCAGGCACACTGCCCCAGCCCTGCTGTCAGCCCTGGAAAAGAACAGGTAAAGTGCAAGGAGAATCCAGTAAGTAAAAATATACCAATGACTTTGTCAAATATACAGCTGCTGGCTGTAGGGGGAGCAGGTGGCTGTGTGGGTGGCAGCGGCACCCTGGGAAGAGGTGGCCGACACAGCATAGAGACAACGGAAATAAATAGGGGTGGGGAGCGGGCAGGGGTCCTGCCCCCTGGGCCAGTGCCACTGGGGACCAGGATGGGGCCTCTGCCGGCTCACCTGCCCCACCCCCAAGCCCCACTCGCCAGGCTCCCAATGCTGCGGCACTGACACAAAGCACCCGCGGCTGACTGGCTGTAAGGAAGGATTATAATGTGGGTGGGCCAGGGGAGGGGGCTCAGGAAGCTGCGCAGTCAGCCAGGGCTGTAGCCGCCCTCAGTACTCGTCCTGGTCTTCTTGTTGGTGTTCTTCAATCTCGTCATCCTCAGGGGGCGCAAACCCTTCCTGAAGAGGAGAAGAGAGAGGGAGTCAGCAGGCGGGTGGGGCTCAGCAGGGTGGGAGCAGGTCGCAGCACAGGTGGCATGGTGCGGAGCATCCAGGAGCCCAGAGGTCCAGCCCTGCTTTCTCTGCAACGGCCGGCTGGGACCCCGGGCTTGTGACTTCCTCTCTCTTCTCAGGGTTCTCCAAGGTCCTCAGGGTGGCGGTGGGGGAGGGGCACTTGCCTCAGTGGCGTAGAGAATGCCGATGATGCCCGCGATGACGGGGCTGTTTTCACTCTCGTGTTCCTGGCAGATGAGCTCTATGTCCCGCAGTTTGCTGAAGTAGAAGTCGCGCTCCTTCTCCAGCCCATCCACTGTCAGCTTCAAGTCCAGGAGCTGCTCAGGCAGAAGGTGTTCAAGCCAGAGCCCCAACTCAGCACCCCCGCCCCTGCCTGCCCTCCTCTAGTCCCGCTGACCCCCCGGGGCCTGGCCTTTGTGGTAGGGCTGTCCCAGCCACCCTAGCCCATCCCACTCACCTGCTGGTTGAGTTCCAGAATTTGGGCATCGGTCTCATGCCCACCATTTCGAGCTGATGGGGGATTCTTGCGGAGGATGCAGGGTGGAGCCACGTTGCTCAGCCGGCCCGAGGTCTGCATGTTCTTGGGGCCCGTGGGTGACGTCCTCTGCGGAACTGCCCAGAGAAGAGGAGTCAGGTGAGGCCGGGTGAGCCTGCAGCTCACGTGGCACAAGACAGCCTGGTGTGAGGACTGGGGCAGACCCATGCGACAGGCATCAGGGAGGGCATCTACAGCTAGGCTTCCAGCCTCAGCCACATGGGACACCACAGCAGCTAGGCAGCCCTCAGGCAAGCCTGGGAGAGGAGGGGAGCTACAGGAAGGTGTGAGGGCTTGGGGCCCAGAGACAGCTAGCTTATGGAGGGATCTGAGACAATGGGACAATGAATTTGGGGAAGGGGGGTGGGAGGGTTCCTGGCCCTCTTGTATTGATAGCTAGTGCCCCAGGAAAAGCAGCTGGCCCCAGGAACCCCCTAACAGAAGCTCCAGCCCAAAGCCACCCTCCCTGAACTCTGTCTGGGGATGGGCTCTGTTACTCTCTGCTGGGCTGGACTCGGTATCCGTGCAGGGAGGCACCTCAGGGACCAGGCTCTTCCCCAGCTCAGCCCGCATGCTGTGGCCACTTGCTTTCTAGCGACTGCATCTCCCTAGACCGAGCAGCTGCTTCTAATGCAAAGCAAGCAGGTGAGTGGGGACAGGCCCAGGCGGGACAGCAGCGCAAACAGAGGAGGTGGCTCTGCTATGACGGGTCAGACGCGGGCTGGGGCCGCTCCCCTCTCTTGGCTTCCCCAACCTGCAGTCCCCCAAAGGTCCTGACCCTTCTTTCTCTGCCCCTCTAGCACTCAGACAAAGGCTCGTTTCCAGAGACTCATCTCCTGAGACCTTGGGCTATGGGCTTTGAGAATGGGGGAAGATCGGATCAAGCTTGGCACGCTCCTGCCCCTGGGCATCCAGTGGGCGGGGGCCAGAGGGGCTGAGGTGCTGGCACTAGGCCCTGGGCAGAGGAACCATGCCACCTTGCTGCCCCATCGTCTTGAGGTGAGCAAGTTAGCTCCTGGGCCTCCAGTCGATGCGAGTAGCTCTCAGGGCAATTTGTGGAACCTTCTCACCCCCTACCGGGCTCCCCTGACCACACGGGCAGCAGGCGTCGCCATCTGAACTCCGTGATAACAGTCTCCTCCAGGCAGGTGGGGCCAGGCCGGTGGCCCTGGGGGCACTCCTGGCTGTACAGCTCTGCCGGCCCGGCCCCCCAAACTCCCTCCCCCAGCTTGGGCACGTTACCTGCTGTGCCAATGAGTTTCTTGGATTTGTTGAAGATCTGATCACCTGGGTTAGGAGGTGGCGCTACGTCCTGGCCCTGCCGTGCCAGCAGAGGGTTGTAATCCTTTCCATCATAGTTTGCGTCAAAGAATTTCTTAAACCACTGAATAAATTCAAAATTATCTTGGAATTTTCCTTTCACTAATTTCTCTACAGGAATGATCTGAAATAGACCACATAAGCAGAGCACTTTAGCCACCTGCTGCCGAGGGCCGCCTTCCTCTGTGAGAGCGCCTCTGCTCTCGGGAAAGCCAGCCCTTGGCCACAGCACTGTCCACCTCTGCCTGCCCCCCTCCTGTGGCACCAGACAGGTGGGCTGGCCGCCGGCCTGGGCTCGAGAGACATTCCCTTCCCACGGGCACAGGGAGGACTGTGTGGGGAGGCATCCCTTGGTTCTACTGCCCGCGTGTGGGCTGGAGGCTCAGGACCCGCAGCCCTGGGACCGTCGAGGCAGGAAAGTGAGCAGGGAGACTTTTCTTGGGTCCTATGGAGAGATATAACAGAGGTACACAGAGCCTGAACATCTGGGGCGGCTGAGGTCCAGAGGAGAAAGGAGAGTTGTCAAGATGGGTTGTCAAGTGTTGGGGGGTTCCCTGGTGTGCCTTAGCTGGGGAGCATTCCCTCTGAGGAGTCAGGGCTGGAGGAGACACGCACACTGGAATGGCCTGAGCAGCCCCTGTCACCCTGCTGGCAGGCCATCTTCTTCCCCTGAGGCACACAGCTCCTCAGGGCCCCCGGGGGCGCGGGCACCTACTTTGTCAACACCCATCTTCTTGAAAGCTGCTTGCAGCACTTTGAAGTTGTGGATGTATTCGTGTTCTAGTTTGGCCTGGAACTTGACCTTCCTCAAGTGCACGCAGCCAGGGAAGAGCATGTCCATGAACTGGCAGTAGGCTGCCCCTGTGGAGAAGTACAGCTGACCAAGGGTCCCAGCCGCTCCCTTCTGCCGGGCTGCCCTCTTTCACTCCTCAGACCCGCTGCTGCTCTACTCCCCCAAACCTGGACCCTTCTTCTCTCTCCTTGTCCTAGGGCGGGGCCAATCATCCTACTTGCAGGTTAGACATAGCCGGAGTCCCCTCAGTTTTCAAGATGAGCACAGTTGTTATTTGTTGATGCATACTGTGTACCAGCAGCATTCCAAAGACCACATAAATGAAGGTTAATCATAATCACCATCCTAGGTAGACAGGTGATGGTATTTCCCTGGCATGAATGAGAAAGCTGAGCTCTAAAGAGGTGTAGTGATTTGTCCAGGGCTTACTAGCAGAAGAAAGCTGGGAGCTGCACCCAGCGCAGCTACACCGGATCCTGTGCTGTTAACCTCGGCTTCGCTGCCTGGCCTGGATTCCAACCCCATGAGTGCCACTGGCTCTTCACTTTTCCTGCATCTATTCCCTTCAACTCCAAGCAGCACCTCTAGTTTGGGCTCTCCAGCTCTCTTCATCCACACTAATTATGAGCTACCTTCCCTGCTGTTCTGCCTTCCGTTCCATTATCCCAGCAGGGCCGCTCCCCCTCCTGGCTTCCTACCTGAACAGAGCTGTTCTATCTTGGTATAGTTGAGGTGCAAGGAGTCGTTGACCCATGCAAGCATGTCATGGCGACTCAGATTTTCACTGGTCACAGATGTGGAGTACACATTGACGGCCATTCCCCAGCTGCAAAGAAAGATGAGAGGTGAGGTCAGTGCCGGCCATGCTGCTCCCCAGCCACGAGGAGAGGAGGGGCTGCATGCCCCCGGCAAATGGGCAACGATGCTCTCAGCCCAGCCTTGCCGTTCACCCTCCTAGAGAAGAGGTGCAGATTCATTCTTTAAACACTTAACTAGTGTCGACTGTATGCTTGATGTGCACACAGTAGGGAGTCCAGACAGACAAACTCCCCCAGTAGAGAGAGATGGGGCAGTAAAAGAAGCTCATGTGAGGCAGGTGTGGCAGTGTACTCCTGAAATCCCAATGCTTGGGAGGCTGAGACAGTAGGATTGCAGGTTTGAGGCCAGCCTGAGCAATTTAACAAGACTGTTTCAAAATAAAATAATAAAAAGGGCTGCGGGTGTGACTCAGAGCTAGAATGTCCCTGGGTTCAATCCCACGCGCACACACACACACACACACACACACACACCACATAAAAGTCCAAGGATGGCACAAATAAGGGCGTGACCTCTTCTGCTTGACAGGGTCAGTGAAGGCTTCAGGGAAGACACTGGAGCCGAGCAGGAGCTGGAATTTTCCAGACATACAAAAGGATGCAGTGGAAGGGCACCGCAGGCCCAAGGACCAGCAAGAACAAAGGCACAAAGACACGGCTTATTCTGGGAACTCGGAGTTGTTCAGCAGGCCTGGGGAGCAGGTTTCTGTGTTGGGGTGTGGTGCAGTAGCGTTGGCAGCGCCAGATCTGGAAGGGCTTTGTTGACCATTAGGAGGAGTCTGGATTATCTATTTAGTCAATGGGAAGCCATCAGAGGATTTTAAGCAGGCAGTAACCTGACCAGAGCTGTGTTCTAGAAAGTCAACAACCTTTGCCTCTCCTCTGACTTTGGACTCATTCCTGTGCCTGCTGGCTGACCCAGAGGCACCTAAATGCCACTTGTCCAGAACTTTCTCTCAAAGCACGCTTCTGTTCCTGTATTCATCAGTGCAGTGACTGTCACACCAGGCCCCCATCACTGAAATTAGAACCCTGTGGGGTCATCCCAGCCGGTCTACCCTCCCTCTTGCCCCTGGGGCTCATGCTTTCCTCCCTAGGGCTTCCTTCCAAATACTTTCTCTCTAGCCAATACTACTAGGAGCCTCCTAAAGGCCCTCTAGCCCCCAGCTCCTCCATCCCCCAATCCATCCCTGATATTGCTGTGGTCAGAATTCATCTGAAAGCAGGCCTGGCCACCGACATCCCAGCTTCAAGCCCTCTCAGCCAGCAGCCATAAACAGGGCACCCAATGGCCAACGTTGCTTTGCAGACTTGAAGTGTTTAGCACTCAAGTGTTGGAAACATATTTTAGTTAGTGCCCAATTTTTTTTTTTTAGGTACTGGGGATTGAACTCATGGGATTCTACTTCTAAGCTATAACCTAGCCTGATTTTATTTTTATTTTGAAACAGGGTCTCAGTAGGTTGATGAGAGTCTCACTACTTGTTGAGGCTGTGCTCAAACCTGTGATCCTCCTGTCTCAGCCTCCCAGGTACTGGGATGACAAGTGTGTGCCACCACACTCGGCTAGTTAGTGCCTGGTGTTTTAAAGTTGGGATGTTCCACACAAACAATTTGGGATTTCTGGCTTCTTTTGGCAGCTCTGGGGCTGTGTTCCTGCACCACAACCACATTTGAGCTGAGCAGAGGCGCCCCCGTCTGGCCAGCAGGTGTGAGTTCCCCTGGCCCCCCAGCCAAGTGTCAGCTGCTGTTTGTCACTGTTAAGAAAAGACGAAACTACTTATTGTAACTAGCTCTTTATATGGAGAAACACGATAAACCCAAAGGACTGTGCATTCTGAGTTGTGAGAGCTCATATTTTTAGAGTGAAGACTACTTCCCCAGGTTTAATATGCAAAGTGTCTGTGAAGTAAGAATACGTCCACCCCACGCCCTGGCCCCTACAGGCCTACAGGTAGCTGCTGTTTTAACGTGACTCCTCTGAGCCACTTATCCAACTCTTTTTTTTGTGGAACTGCGGGTTGAACCCAGGGGCATTCTACCTCTGAGCTACACCCCAGCCCTACTTTTTATTCTTTATTTTGAAACAGCTTCTCACTAAGTTGCGGAGGGCCTAAGTAACTGAGGCTTTCTGTGAACCTGGAGAGGTCCTCCGGTCTCAGACTCCGAAGTACTGAGATTACAAGTGTGCGCCACCACACCCAGCTACTTATCCAACTCTTAAAGGAGCCTTGCCTCTCCAGCTCTATCTCCCGTGGTGCAGGGGCTGCCCATCCTGTCTGCAAAGCCATCCCTGCTCCAAAGCCCATTCATTCACTGCTCAGTGGTTGTCAGACTGTGGTCCCTGGGTGCGAGCCCCGGGGCTATTATGGGCATCAGCTTAGAAATTCCAATTCTCTTGCCCGATTCCCGACCATACTGAATCAGAATCTGCCTTTACCAAGGCACCAGAGCCTGCGGCATAGTCGGTGTGAGAAGCACTGTGTCGAGAGGGGGCTCAGCTCTGCATCTGCTGGCTGTGTGCCACCTCGCCCCCATGCGACCCTGAGCGCATCTATCTGATGGAACCTCATCATAGACATTTAACTGAGCTTTTTTTTAAAAAATAAAACTCATGATGAAAACTCTCTTATTTATTCTGGTCCTTCTTTTAAAAATAAATCTCCTCTTTCACTGCCCAGGGAAAAGAAGGCCAGGCAGGGCTCAAGAGCCAAGAAAAACAAAAATGATTGTCCTGGGAGCTTCTACAGACTCAGGACCTGGCCATTTCAGAGATTTCCCAGGGTAATTTTGACTGCACTTGAACCTCCCCTTATGCAAGGCTTGGAGCCCACTGCCCGGCCACCTGACGTGCAACGCTAGATTTGTCAGGCGCCTGCCTCCCATGTCAGCGGGTGCCTTGAAGCGAGGAGTGGGGTTTGCAGACTTGTCACAAGCAAGGTGTTCAGTAAGTTTGTTGAATGACTGAGTGACCCCTGCTCATGTCTTCTCCTCTTTCTGAGTTGTCTTTCATCACCTTCTGACCTGGGACCCCCACTGTCACTCAGCCTGCAAGACTTGGCTTCTGCATCTTCTCCAGGAAACGTTCTCTGCAGTTGTGGGACACATGCCCTCCTCTCTACCTCCATCACCCTGAGCACAGCTCATCCTGGCACCGGCCACGTCCTCTCAAAGTCATCTGTGCCTGTCCCTTCCACCCGACTGTGAGCTCAGCGGCCAGGCTCTGTTTCATTTCTGTTTGGACCTTCTGAGTGAACAGGAATTGCCTCACCACGTTGGTGGAAGGGAATGGCAGAGACTAGCGTTAGAGCGTTTCAGAGCTTCCAGGAAGTTCGCCTGAGGTATCAGAGCAGGGAGTGGATGAGGTGGGTGGACACTAAGCTTCTGAAGAGGCAGGGCGGGGAAGGCTCAGGAAAGTGCATTTTACTTCCATGGACATTTATTTTTTATGGACCATGAAGAATTGAAAAGATGTGCCCATCCTCAAAGAGTTTATAATTTAACTGAGAGGACAAACACATGCAAGAAGAGTAGAACCAAATGCCCCGAAGGGTGGTGAAATCAAGACCTGCTACAGGAAGTCAGGAGGGCGGGAGTGTGCCACTCAAAGCGTGCGGATCCCGGGGTTCCCAGCATGAGTGGCCACTCTGCCAGGTCTGCGGGGGCCTGGGGGGCTGCTGGGTGCAGAGGAACAAGCGATTCTGGGAACTGTCCAGATCCACTACCTGGGAGCTTTCTGCAGCCTCAGAGTTTTGTTTCAGCAGGAGGCCCTGCTGCCACCTAGTCTCTGGGTCCCTGGGGCAGGGTGATTCCGGGACAGCTGTGGCTGCATTCTGCTAGGCCTTAGAGGGTCTGGGCTGTTAGGGGTAGTTGTTAGGGAGCAGGGTGTTCTTAGGTTGGCCCTGGGAATTCCTGAGTCACTTTAAGGATTCTATTTTCTGTTTAGTAGGTATGAGTTTCAAAGGCTGATTGATTATTTATTTATTTATTTAATTTATGGCACTGGGGATTAGACCCAAGGGCATTCTACCTCTCAGCTACACCCTCAAATCAAATAAAATTTTTATTTTATTTTGAAATAGGGTCTAAGTTGCGGAGGGCACTGCGAAGTTGCTGAAGCTGGGTGTGAGCCTGCGATCCTCCTGTCTCAGCCTCCCAAGTACTGGGATTACAGGCGTGCACCACCATACCTGGCTTAAAGGACAATTATTGAAGAAAAGCACAGGTAATGGTCCTGGTCCAAACTTGTGCTCTGGTATTGTTACTGGGGATTGAACCCAGGAGCATTCTACCTCTAAGATACACCCCCATGCCCATTTTATTTTTTAATTTTGAAACAGGGTCTCACAAAGTGGTTGAAGGCCTTGCTAAGTTGTTGAGCTTGCTTCAAATCTGCCATCTTTCTGTCTCAAGCCTTCCAGCTGCTGGGATTACAGGTGTGTGCCACCATGCCTGGCTCTGTGCTCTTGTTTTTGACTGATATGACATGGGCTTCAGGGGTCTTCCAGCCTGAGGGCGGCCTTCCTGGGGTTCCACAGGTCAGGACCTGCTGATGGTTTAGGCCCATTCCATGCTTTCCACAGGCTCCTCCCTAGGAGAGCCCCGGCATGTTTGTGTGCATGTGTGTGTATTATGTAGAGTATGTTGGTGTATATATGTGCATTAATATGTAATTATATATAACATACATATTATACACACATATTTTTTAATACCTGGGTGATTCTGGTGATTCATGAGAACCACAGTCCTCATCTGATGCACATGCTTGGCTGGGATTTACTGGCCTTGTTACCACGGTATAGGCTGGGAAATTGGGATGTTTTGCCATCTCCCTGGGGGAAAAGGGTTAACCATCTTTCTCCTTGGTACCAAAAAAATAAAAAATAAATAAAAGCCGGGCATGGTGGCACACGCTTGTAATCCCAGCATTTGGGAGGCTGAGACCAGAGGATCCGGGTTCGAGGCCAGCCTCAGCTACCTAGTGAGGCCCTCCACAACTTAGGGAGACCCTGTTTCAAAATAAAGAATAAAAAATAGGTCTGGGGGTATAGCCTGGAGGTAGAATGCCCCTGAGTTCAATCCCTAGTACCACAAAAATAAATAAATAAATAAATAAATAAAAAAATAAATAAATAAATCTCCAGTTTCCCTGGAGTCTAGAATCCAGTGAAGACACTGGTATTAGGAGTCAGCAAGAGCTACAGAGCTACTTGAAACATGTCCAGGTCTTCTTGGCTTGGCCATAAACTGGCAGTTTTGCCAATGCCTGATGGCAGGAGGGCATTCTCTGCACCTCTGATCAGTCTGAGCCCCAAAGTAGCAATGGTGCTTGTAAGAAGGAGTTGGAAAAAATGGCTCCTTCAGGGCTCAGGAATAATCATGCTGTCACCCCCATAGGACTTTGGGGAAGCAGGGCAGATCATTCTAGAGCCAGAGCCTGTTTCCCCTCAGGACTGGCCCAGCTTTGTTCTCGGGTGGTGCGGCTCTCTGCCCTGATTGGACCCATCTTGGCTCAGGAGGACTCATCCCAGGCACCCAGGCACCTCTGCAAGGACCCTCGGTCACACATGCTGGAACTTCACAAAAAACCCAGCCTTCCTGCTTCCTTATCACTCGCCTCGCAGGGGAGGAGAGGGCACCCTTTGGCTTTCCTCTTCTGGGTTTGGCCTTGTGCATGGAACTAAACATGGCCAGTAGGTGGCACCCAGGTCCTGAGTAAAGACTCCTTTAACCGCAGCCCCCTTCCCTAGCTCAATTTAGAAAGGAGAGCCTCTAACTTTGATCTGGCCCCCAGAGAGGAAGCTGGTTTCCACTAAGACCTGGTAGTGTCAGGGAAGAGGGCTGGGCGGAGCACCTATTTCTGGCTCAGATGTCCTCTAACAGCCGGGCCAGCTGGAGTGGCCTGAGCTTGGAGTCTGCTCCAAGATTCTGGACTGAACTATACTAGCCTCCCTTTCCCTTAAAGCCACGAGTTGAACTCATTAACCGGTCCAACTTCTTTTTTTTTTTTTTTTTTTGCGGTACTGGGGATTGAATTTAGGGGCATTCTACCTTTGAGCTATACCCCAAGCCCTATTTTTTATCCTTTTTTTTTTTTTTTTTGCGGTACTGGGGATTGAACTCGGGGGCATTCTATTGCCAAGCTATACCCCCAGCCCTATTTTTTATTCTTTATTTTGAAACAGGGTCTCACTAAGTTGCGGAGGGCCTCACTAGGTAGCTGAGGCTGGCCTCGAACCCGGACCCTCCGGTCTCAGCCTCCCAAATGCTGGGATTACAAGCGTGCGCCACCACGCCCGGCTCCAGTCCAACTTCTGATGCCCTTTTGAGTTGGGGGTTGACGGAGGCTGGACTCAAAGCAGGCCCGGTGCTCGACAGAGGTATAGAAAGCACTTGCCCCAGTGTCTTGCCGAGTGGACCAGCTGCCTCCAATGAAGCAGAGGCCGAGGCCGAGAGAACTCTTAAGAGCTCTTCACTTCCAGAGAGACAGTAGACCCACTCGGAGAGGGGGCCCCAAGGGCTGCTTCAGTAGCAGGGTCTTCAACCTTGTCCCTGTGTTTCTGTGGTACACAGTGACTGTCAAGAGAAACAGCCCTTGGCATATCACACTCCAGGTCAGCTAGAAACCCTCTTTGAGGGTCAGATCAAGACCTGGCCTTGGGAAGAGCCTGCTCTGCAGGGCCCTGACTCCTGCTCTCCTGCTACCAGGTCTGGAATCAGTAAACAAAAGTCGAGGAGGTTTAACCTGGAGACTTTGCTGAACTCCTCCTTGTGGTCCTTAGGGCAGGCAATAAGGCTTGTGGCGTATCACTGGCAAGGGGAAAGGCGGCTGCAGCGCTCATGGGGGCGGGGGCTGCCAGTCATTCTGCAGACTGAGGCGTTGAATGGCCGTCAAGACCAAATCCCAACATTCTGTGGTCAGAGGGAATTCCAAGACCATTGGTTCCCTTCCAGACCCTCAGAACTGCACTTCTTACTTAACTAGGGATTAAACCCCGGGGCATTCCACCTCCAAGCTATACTCCCAGCCCTTTTTATTTTGTATTTTGAGATGGCTGGGAATGTATCTGTGGTTGAGCGCTTGCCTACTGTGTGCTAGGCCCTGGGTTTGATCCCCAGAACCTGAAAAAAAAAAAAAAAAGAAAGAAAAAGAAAATGTATTTTTAAACAGGGCCTTACTAAAGTTGCTGAGGCTGGCCTCCAACCTATGATTCTCCTGTCTCAGCCTCCAAGTACCGGAGTGCTGGGATTACAGGCATGTGTCAATGTGCCCAGTTTAGGATTGTATTTATTTAGGCAATTCTATTCCTAAATCCTAAAGATGGCCAAAAAGTTTGCCTAACTCAAAATCTCACTGTGTGTGTGTGTGTGTGTGTGTGTGTGTGTGTGTGTGTGTGTGTGTTTACTGGGGATTGAAGCCAGGGGTATTCTACCTACCTCTGAGCTACAGTCCCATTTCTATTTTTATTTTTTTGTGGTACTAGGGATTGGACTCAGGGACATTTTGCCTTTGAACTGCACCATCAGCCCTATTTTATGTTTTTTATTTTGAAACAGGGTCTCATTACATTGCTGAGGCTGTTCTTGAAATCTGCGATCCTCCTTTATCAGCCTCTCAAGTACTGGGATTACAAACATGTGCCACCACACTTAGCTTAGTTTTTATTTTGAGACAGGGTTTTCACTAAGTTGTGGAGGGCCCTGCTAAATTGCTGAGGCTGGCTGAGAACCTGTGATCCTCTTGTCTCAAGCTTCCAAAGTACTGGGATTACAGGTGTGCAACACCATGCTCATTTTGAAATCTCACATTCTAATATTTAATAACCTGATCACCAGCCTGGATCTAATTTTGTATCTTCACTGGAAATCTATCTTCCACAAATATGTCTAGAAGATACTAGAGGGGCCCTCAATCTTCTCCCTCTAGGGCTTCCTTTAGCAAAGCCTGGCTCTATTCTGGACGGTCCCTAGAGATCCATGTTACCACCTCTGCTCTGTGTATCTACGAAAGACACACATCCTCCAGTCCTGCAGGTAGCGCTGGCATGCCTCCAGCAACTTCAAAATGTCTGTAATCTAAGAGTCCTAGATTTCTGGTCAGACCACTTGGATTCAAATTTTGGTTCTACTGTGTGACTATTGATTTTAGGCCTCAGTCTTCTCATCTATAAGATGGAGGTAGTGATAGAGCTATTATTGGGACCAAGTGAGCCATGTATACAGAGCGCTGAGCACAGGTGTGGCATACAGTGCTTGCTACATTATCAGCATTACTGGCAGGCAGGCAGAATCCAGGGGCACTCGCTTGAGAAGCAGGTGCCTGTCACAGTCAGCTTTGGGTCCAAGACTGTGGAATGGCAGTCCAGAAGGGAGACAACTGAAATTTTTTTTTTTTTTGGCAGTACTGGGGATTGAAATCAGGGACATTCTACCTCTGAGGTACACCCCCAGCCCTTTTTGTTATTTGGAAACAGAGTCTCACTAAGTTACTGACAGCCTAAGTTGCTGAGGTGGGCTTCGAACCTGCAATCCTCCTGTCTCAGCTTCCCAAGTACTGGGATTCCAAGTGTGCGCCACCACACCCAGGTAGAACTGAGCTTTTCTCTGCTCCTTCTGCCTGGGAACAGCCACCTGGGCATCCTAAAGCTGGGTTCTGACCATGATCCCTCCCCATTTCCATTTCCCACATATCTGCTTTGCAGATGTCATCCTACCGGCCAGGAAAACCGGAACAGACGCTGTGGGACCAGAGGAGAGAGCTCTTCGGAGCCTGCCAAAGTGTTTCTGCTCCTGACGTGGGGCTATGCCCATTGTCACTGGGCTACCCCTTCCTGCCCAGGCCCAGGGGGCTGAAGTCACCTGTTTGGAAAATCTGCAAAATGGCTCCCCCCTCCCCCTTTGGCTCACACATCCAGGTCGATCTGGGGTTGCATGGAGGCCACATGTGCAGGTGGGATGAAGGGTTCTGAGGGGCTGCTGGAGCCCAAGCAGCGGGTCACAAAGCCCTGGCACACGCAGCCAATCACATTCTTCTCATGGCTGAGCGGGGACCTGACTCATAGAGGGGCTCGGCAGCTATAAGCTGAATTAGTCAAAAGCAGAGATGGGGCAAGCGGGGTAGTACCAGGGTTGGCTGGGGACCAGCGTGCTCTCATTCCAGCAGATCTGGGACAGGGATCGGGACGGTTGTAGGGTCAGGTAGGGACTGAAGAGTCCCCAGGATTTTGTTGTCATACACTTTTAGGTCAAACTTTTAGTCTTCTTTTCCAAGATTCTGAGCCCTGCTGAGATCCTAATCCTGGATGGTCCTACCGGACACGATCTGAACTCTTACAGGGGCTTTCCCCAGGCCGGTCTGGTGATGCTGCCTACCCCCGTAACTGCTGCGTGGGGAAGGCGTTCTTAGGAGGAGTTCCAAATGGTTGCTGGATCTGACCACAACTCAAAGGCTTAAGGAAACCCAGGAGGGTAGTAAACAGAACTGCTTCTTGTTGCTAAAATTAGTCCTTTTTAGTAGGGCCCATCCAGGTGGGCAGATAGAACTGCGATCCTTTCTTCCTGAAGGTTCTTGCCTGGATGTTTGTTAAGTCTCTCAAACACTTATTTCTTAAGTCAACAAACTTCTACAGAGTCATCATCAAACCAGGGCTGCTGGCTCTGCCACTTCCTGCCCGACACTGGGCAAGCAGGTTAAGGTATCCGAGTCTCGGCTTTCCCGTCTAAGAAGCAGAACGGTGGCATTGCTGCCCATGGAGCTGTGGTGAGGATGGAAGACACTGCCTGGGGGAACGCTGGAGGTGGGCAATTTTGAGAGTCATCGACATATCTGACTCACATTCTCCTTTTCTGAGCCCTAGAGCCTCTCCTCAGGGTCCTGAGGAAGGAGAGGACAGGGACAGGCTCAGTTCGTATGGGCTCAGGGGTCTGTTCACAATAGTTGCTCAATACATCTTTGTTGAACAAAGGGGCTGGTCACACCAGGGTGTGAGGGTTTAGAAGGCAGGCGGGCACAGGAAGCGTGCTTTTCTGGCCTTCTTTATGTGTGCTGACCTGGAGGAGGAGGTGCTGCCGGCTGTGCAAGAGAATGGAGGCGAGGAAGGAGCTGGCCCTTCTGCAGCTGGCCTGAGGACAGAGGGAACGGCTGCAGGAGCTGCTGTGACATGCTGGGAGGACAGCATTCATGCTTTCAGCCGCCCCACGGGGTCTGACGCCCCTGAATCGTGTCTGTGTCTCAGGGGACATATACAAGCCACGCCACTGTACTTTTTTTTTAGGATTACGTATCTTCGTATGTCTGGCTCATAGCCGTCAGCTAGGGCCAAGCGATCCGTTCTTGGCCTTCTCTGAAATGCCAGGAGACTGAGTGGTTTGGCCTGCTTTCCCCAACCCAAGCTTGGCCTCTTCTCTGCACTCATCCTTCCTTCCACCCACAGCCGAGATGCTCAGAACTCTCCCAGTTTTATTCCCTCGCTCTTTGACACTCTGGCCTTTCCACCAGAAAGCCTGCCCTGAAGATGTCGGAGCAGCTTAGTAAGAGTCAGTGTGGTTTGAGTCTCTGTCCTCCCTCTGGTGGACTGTCATTCTTCATGTCATACAGACAGATGCTCAGCACCCTTAGCGGGGGACAGCCGCTGCAGAGGTCCCAGAAGGTTGGCCACCTTGTTGCTTCTGTCCTGGCCCACCACAGGGACTGGGGTTTCCCTGGGATTACCACAATGGCGGTGAGAGCAGTCATTAGAAAGTCTTCACTTCTGAGTTAGGGAGGAGATGAAAGTTCAGGATTCAGGTGACTGGCTCAAGCGCAAGCTCCACCATCGGCAAGGCCAGTGCTGACCCCAGGCATCCGAACCCATCCGGGTTCTTCCGCACCAGTGCGTGTGACAGGAAGAGCCGCAGATTGAGTCTGCACGGCTCTGATTCAGCCCCCTGAGCAGTAGGAGGGGGAAAGGAAACCATCTCTTTCCAAGCTACTGCAACATTGCTTTAATCTCTTTGTGTGTGTGTGTGTGTGTGTGTGTGTGTGTGTGTGTGTGTGGTACTGGGCATTGAACCCAGGGGCATTCTATTGCTGAGCTATACCCCAGATCTATTTTTTTTTTTTTTTTTGCGGTACTGGGGATTGAACTCAGGGGTATTCTACCTCCGAGCTACACCCCCAGCCCTATTTTTTATTCTTTATTTTGAAACCGGGTCTCACTAAGTTGGGGAGTGCCTCACTAGGTAGCTGAGGCTGGCCGTGAACCCAGATCCTCTGGTCTCAGCCTCCCAATCTATTTTATTTTGAAATAGGTTCTCCCGCTAAGTTGCTGAGGCTGGCCTCTAACTTGGGATCCTCCTGTCTTAGCCTCCCTAGTACTGGGATTACATGTGTGCACCATTGCCCCCGGGTCTGGGCCTGTTCCTTTAGGGGCCTTTGTTTGGCTAAAGAGATAGGGGTGATTCATAAAACACAATATATGAAGTGCTCAACAGTGAAAGTGCAGAGCGTAAAGAGAGAGTGGGGGCTCAGAGGGAGATGGGAAGACAGCACCTGCTTTGGGCCTGTAAAGATGACAGTATGTCAGGGAGAGACCTGCGGCATGGAGGCATGCTGATTATTACTTTTATTTGAAAAAGTGAGCATAAGACCTGTGACTAACTCTTGGAGGAATGTTATGGAACGCAATCAAAGGGGCGGGCAGGTGTGGTAGGGGATGCCCCAGAGCCAAGGGAGCAGGGCAGCTGCCCTACTAATGATAGTACCAGACCTTAGCTGGAGAAATGTCATTAGGTTCTGCAATAAGAAATGATGAAACTCTTTGAGTTATTTTGTTGGGTGTGGAGACACAAGCTAGACCTGCAGACGGAGTCCCAGACCACTTGCCCCTGAGGATGCCGAGGAGGGAAACCAGGAGTTTGTCATCAAGGCCATTGCATCTGATGTGGCATTTCAGGTAGAGAATGGCTGCCACCGGGCAGAGAACATCTTGATTTCTTTAGTTCTATTTTGAAGTGAAATACAGATTAAACATAGGCTTGGGCTCTTTATCTTGATAAGGCCCTATCCTCTTTCAGAACCCACAGCCTACCCTAAGTAAGTTCTAGATCCCATCTGTGTAAGAAGCCTCATGATCTTTCCTCGGCTGCTTAAAACATGGTGTCATGAATGGGGAAAATGTTTCTATAATAAAAAAGTCTTAACTAATTTGACTATTTGGATTTTTTTTTTTGTATTGGGGATTCAACCCAGGGACATTCTACTTCCAAGTTACACTCCCAGCCCTTTTTTGTTTTTATTTTGAAACAGGGTCTCTCTAAGTTACTGAGGCTGGCCTCAAACCTGGGATCCTCCTGTCTCAGCTTTGCAAGTACTGAGATTATAGGTGTGCACCATTGTGCCTGGCTTGGAAAATACTTCGACAAAAGTGGTTGTCAAGGACCTTGGAGGGCCACCACCATCCATGGTGAGCGCGGTGGACCCACAGAGCCAGGCGCCAGGTGCCACACCAGGCAGGGCCCCAGGGAGGAATAGGACCAGGCAGGCCCTCGAGGAACCCAAGGACGGGGTGGGAACTCAGCAGCGAATGAAACAGCTGAAGGGCTGCACCGCGAGCCCCAGCAGCCCCTGCCACTGGAGTTGCTCTGCCTCTCAGCTCCAGGAAGCCTTCATAGATGAAGCATCATTTAAACTGGGAGTCAGGAAAGGAAGGGAAATGTATGGGGGGGGGGATGGAGAGGCCTGCAGATTTCACCCCAGAAGGCACGTTGTGGACAAGAGCTGTGGTAAAAAAGTAGACCGGAGGCATATCACCAGAAACTTGTACACCACGCTCAAGGACCAGTTTTATTCTGGGAGGAAGAGAGAACTCACCAAAAAAACCTTTTGGTGTATAGAGTATATTTGTAAAAAATACAAAGTATTGGTAACCATACCATATTTAAAATAATTGATGTTGGGCATGGTGGTGCACGCTTGTAATCCCAGTACTTGGGAGGCTGAGACAGGAGGATAACAGGTTCGTGGCCAGCCTCAGCTACTTAGTGAGACCCTGTTTCAAAATGAAAAATAGGTCTGGGGTATAGCTCAGAGGTAGAATACCCCTGGGTTCCATTTCTAGTACTGCAAACGCAAACACA
>PVLC010031321.1:0-12066 GCA_004027655.1 Graphiurus murinus
CGGTACTGGGGATTGAACTCAGGGGCATTCTACCTCCGAGTTATACCCCCAGCCCTATTTTTTATTCTTTATTTTGAAACCGAGTCTCACTAAGTTGCGGAGTGCCTCACTAGGTAGCTGAGGCTGGCCTTGAACCCGGATCCTCCAGTTTCAGCCTCCCAAATGCTGGGATTACAAGCGTGCGCCACCACGCCCGGCTTATTTTTTATTCTTTATTTTGAAACAGGGTCTCACTAAGTTGCAGAGGGCCTCACTAAGTAGCTGAGGCTGGCCGAGAACAAGTATCCTCTGGTCTCAGCCTCCCAAGTATTGGGATCACAAGCGTGTGCCACCACGCCTGGCTGGAGGGAGAAGTTTTGCTTCCTCCTCCTGATGGAGAAACTTCAAAGTTTCTTCCCCCGTTTCTCTTACCTTTCCCTTCCAGGTGCCCCTCTGGCACTTTCCCTAACCCTACTCTGAGGGGCTTAGCCCCGTTTCTCTGGCTGTGTGCACTCTGACAGAACTCGATGATCAAATTGACTGTGTTCAGACTTTAGGAAATGGAACTCTGCAGGGCCTGTGGAAGACAAGAAGGCAGGGTAGAAAGGCGGGACAGGAGAGACCTGGGCCCTCCAGAGACGGCAGCGAGGCCCTCCTGCAGCCCAAGAGTTCTCTGCACTAGGGAGCCATTGCGCACACCACTCAGCCCGGAGCCCGGGACCTGCTCTTTCACCAACACCTGGAAAGGAGCTGGGTGGCTGTGCTGCCCTGGTTGCTTCCTCTCCTGCATCCTAAAGTCACCTCCCTAAACTAAAACCAGCAGCTCCCCGGAGAGGCATAGACAGGGTGATGAGGGCCAACTCTTGCAAGGAGAGCAGGCTCTGGCCGGGGTGGGCGGCCGCACCCTGCAGCACCTCTCAGGCGTCGCTTTAGCACTGGCCTCATTCCTGCGTGAAGGGGATGAGTACAGGTGGCCTCTCCAACTCCAGGGAGACTTCAGTGCTGCTGGGAAGGGACTCAAAGAACCCGTTATCCCTAGATGCTCAAGTCACCTTCAGGAAGGAAAGAAGCCTCTCACCTGCCATCAGGATGACACACCTTGAAAAGAGTAAGTATTCTGGAAAGAGCGTGGGACAGGGAGTCAGGACTGGATGCTGTTGACCCCAGCCTTCCTGTGCCCTCCCCAGGAAGCCCTCAAACTGTGGGAGGCTCATCCACTCACATTCAGTCCCGGCACTGCCGTCCACTGAGGCCTTTCTGCAGAGACCCCACCCAAGAAAAGCCCCCAGCCCCGCTGGAGAGCCGCCTCTGGAATGACTGTGGGCTCCCCTCCCCTTCCAGGCTCCTCCTCTCAGGGCCCTGCTCAGCAGAGCGTGAAGGAGGCCCCCCAGGGAAGCCACAGGCGCAGGGGCCTTTAAATTATGGAGCAGCTTTCTTAGCCCCTCTCAGAAAGGCCCAGATGCCCCAGCTAAATAATTCACCACCTCGGGAAGACCCAGTGGTTCCTGACACAGCTGAAGTAGGTCAGGCATTGGCTGTATACCCTGGGTGGGGGTGGAGGCCACAGCAGTCTCCCGCCTGCCTTTAACAGCCGCCACGTTCACCAGAGAGAACACCTTCCACCCGAGCCACCTAGTGCAGGAATGGGATGCAGAAGGGGTGAGCCACAGCATAGAGAGGGACACTTGTGTCACCCAAGGTGCAGCAGAGGCAGTGACCAGGGCAGCTTAGTCACTCTTGTTCTGCTCAGAGCCAGGCTGGAGTATATCCCAGAGGAGGCAGGTTCTGGGGTCTGCCTTGCCCTCTCCCAGGTACAGGTTCAGGTGTGGGTGGAGGTGGGTGCAGGCAGATTCCCCGGGTGGGCATGGATAGAAAGAGCAAAGAGTAAAACTATCAGGTCAACCCTCTACTGGAAGCTGGAAATTTTTTTTTTTTTTTTTTGTGGACTGGGGATTGAACCAGGGGCATGCTATCTCCGAGCTACCTCCCCAGCTGCGGAGGGCTTCACTGAGTAGCTGAGGCTGGCCTCGAACCTGGATCCTCCGGTCTCAGCCTCACAAGTACTGGGATTACAAACGTGCACCACCATACCTGGACTTTTTTTTTGGGGGGGGGGTATTGAAATTGAACCCAAGAGCCAGGCATGGTGGCGCATGCTTGTAATCCCAGCATTTGGGAGGCTGAGACAGGAGGATCCGGGTTCTCGGCCAGCCTCAGCTACCTAGTGAGGCACGCCGCAACTTAGTGAGACCTGGTTTCAAAATAAAGAATAAAAAATAGGACTGGGGGTATAGCTCGGAGGTAGAATGCCCCTGAGTTCAATCCCCAGTATCACCAAAAAAAAAAAAAAAAAAAAAGATAAATTGGGCTTGGGATGTAGCTCAGAGGTAGAATGCCCCTGGGTTCAATCCCTAGTGCCACAGAAAAAAGTCCATAGGCCACGAGGGAAGCCAAGTAAATTTAGATACTGAAAAAGCAAAAGTACTTTTCAGATCCCAACTGTCAGGATGCTTACTCTGGGTGCAGGGAACCTAACTTCCTACTCTCAGAACTCCAAGACTGGGCAGGTGAATTCACTAAGCACAGGGTGGACTGACAGGCACAGCTCCCAGCTGCACGACCCCTGAGCAAGCTATCTCCTCTCCAGGACTTCCTTTCCTAACCCTATCCATGTGGGAGAGACAAGAGGAGCTCTGAGGCCTTCCCAACCATCACCGTGCCAGACACAAGGCCCAGGCCCACTTCCCTCCCTTGGCCCATGCTCAGGCCCACGGTCCTGCCCCACAGGCAGCTGCACCCCATGGAAGATGGAAGCAAAGGTTAGAGAGATCACTTTGGACTTTTTTATTTTACATTTCATATATTATCCAGTTTCACATTCTCACAGGATCAGCAATTACAACAGCCACCCAGTCTCCCACATCTGAAATGGCAAGACAGTCACGGCCGTGACTAAAGGTACAGCACTGATATGCTCACAAAACAAAATAAAATTGCACAATTTTTCCTTCATTCCACTTTTTCTTAAACCAGTGCTTGACATGAAGGCTCACTGCTGAAGAACAGAAACCCTTTTCTTCTTCATGCCTCAAACTAAACGCTAAACTTATCTGACAGGGCGAACAAGGTCTCTTTAATAATTAACGGCACACACATGAAAAATCCTTTATGATGCATAAATATTTTGTTACACAGGGTACAAAAATACTTTTCACGTTTTGGTTTTGAGGTTTGGAAAGAACGAGGAGCAAGGGAGGGTGTGCTGTGGAGAGGTCAGCAAGATGGGCAGAGGAAGGGCTCTCTTGCAAGCGTTGGCCATCTGAGGAGGAAGAGGGCTGGGGAAACAAGGCAAACCTGCATATTTGTTGGGTGGTGGTGGCCGTTGAGTCTGGAGCAGTGGGGGGCACAGGGTCTGCAGGGTAGAGACGGCCCCCGGCCTCCCTGAAGCAGGGTGGTGTAGGAGTGGGGTGTGGGGAGAGGGGACAGGCACAATGCGCCGTGAGTGCCAGGACCTGCTGCTGTGGCGACCGTGGGAACAAACCGTACACTCACATATACACGAGCTTGTGTCATAATTCATGCCAGAAAACATGCAAAACTAAATGCCTTGTTTCCTTCAGGGGGGCTACAGAAGTTGGTTTGGGTGGGAAGTCAGGCCTTGCTGGGTCCCAATAAGGCCTCCAGGCTGGGTCTGGGTGTCCAGCAAGAAGGTCTCTAAATCCTCTGGGAGGCCTTAGGGGCCCTCTGGGGCAGAACAAGGCTGAGGAAGAGGAGAGGAAGGAAACAGGAAGCAGTCCACTGAGTCAGGCTGAAGATTCACAGTCTCTGGAGAAGCAGCAACTCTGCTCGGGCCATGGGGGCAGTGGAAGTTCAGGGCCCTACTCTGGTCCCACCACAGTCAGAGAACCAACTCCCTGGTGAAAAGACCTGGAGGGAGGGGGGAGAGGTGGTCATGAGCAGAAGTGTGGGACTGAAACCGGCTCAGGCCTTCCCTGTGTGACAAAGCTGCACAAGGGGATAGCAGGGTCACAGGGGTGGGAGGAGAAGGAAAAAACAGCTAGACACCCCAGTGAACAGGCTCTGAGTGCCCCCCAGCAACAGCAAGCTCTGGGGTTCGGGCAGAGGGAGCACTCTCGGCCCTGCAGGAAGCCAGAGTCTAGGACACATTCTCCTGGGCCTCTGGGGCCAGCACTTACTGAAGAACTAACAGAACTGGCGATACTTCCATCCTTGCTGGGTGGTATCAGAGGAGGGGTACCAGCGCACCTGCAAGAGAAGTCAACATCAGGAGCCAGCTGTGCGGTCCCTTCCGGCGGCAGGGAACCCAGTGGACTCGGTCATCAGTATTCCTGTTATAGCCCTGGATCTCTCATTGACTGGCTGGCAAAGGGTGGACAGTCACTCACCATTATTTTATTTATTTATTTAGGTCCTGGGAATTGAACCCAGGGGTTTTCTACCTCTGAGCTACAACTCCAGCCCTATTTAATTTTTATTTTGAAATAGAGTCTTACTAGTTGATGAGAGTCTCTCTTAGTTGCTGAGGCTGTCCTCAAACCTGTGAGCTCCTGTCTCAGCCTTCCAAGTACTGGAATTATTATAGGCATGTACCACCATGCCTGGCTAACTACTCACCTTTAAGCATCAATTTCTTCATTCTGAAAATGGGAAGCACTGCACGCCCAACCTTCTCTTTAGGACAGAGGCTCCATGGGAGAGGGTCAGGCAGATGTTTTAGACTCCACTATGCCCAAACCATGTACCTGGCTGTACCTGCCAGAAGGTGTCTCAGCAGCCAGGGGCACTAGTGCCAATGAGCTACCCTCCCACCTTTACTGGGAGAGCAAGAAATTCCTAACACTAGTATGACAGTGAACCCAGTAAATTTCTGCTCTCCTTTCTTTGGGTCTAAGTATCCTCATACAGTGACAGAGCAGAGACGGCTGTGACATCTGGTGCACTGAAACCCAGAGTCGTGTGGTGTCCAGGCAGTAGCTCTCCAGGATCAATCCTGGTCTTTTGTGTGATTCTTCAAAGCAGCAGTCACGAATGTGACACCCAGTTGCACCTCCCTGCTCCAAGCTTTCCACCCTCCTATGCCCTCATGGATCTAGAGACTTGTACCCACTAGCTGAGCCCTCAGGTAGCAGGTGGCAGCCTCAGGTCGTCCTACCATGCCTGGCAGCCACCAACTCTATCAATTGCCAGAAGACCCCACAGAGCAATAGTCTCCAACTGGATTCCCAGAGCCTGGTTAAAAAAACAAAAGGCAGCCGGGCGTGGTGGCGCACGCTTGTAATCCCAGCATTCGGGAGGCTGAGACCGGAGGATCCGGGTTCGCGGCCAGTCTCAGCTACCTAGTGAGGCACTCCGCAACTTAGTGAGACTCGGTTTCAAAATAAAGAATAAAAAATAGGGCTGGGGGTATAGCTCGGAGGTAGAATGCCCCTGAGTTCAATCCCCAGTACTGCAAAAAAAAAAAAAAAAAAAAAAAAAAAAAAAAAAAAAAAAAAAAAAAAAACAAAAAAAAAACAAAAGGCCAGGCGTGGTGGTGCACGCTTGTAATACCAGTACTTGGGAGGCTGAGACCGGAGGATCATGGGTTCGCAGCCAGCCTCAGCTATTCAGTGAGGCCTTCCGCAATTTAGTGAGATCCTGTTTCAAAATAAAGAATAAGAAATTAGGGCTGGAGGTGTAGCTCAGAGGTAGAATGTAAATGCCCCTGGGTTCTATCCCCAGTACCACACACACACAAAAAAGACATGGGCCAGGCATGGTAATCCCAGTACTTGGGAGGCTGAGACAAGAGGATCGCAGGTTCATGGCCAGCCTCAGCTACTTAGTGGGGTCCTCCGCAACTTAGTGAGACCTTGTATCAAAATAAAGAAAAACAGGGCTGGAGGTATAGGTTGGAGGTAGAATGCTTCTAAGTTCAATCCACAGTACTGCAAAACAAACCAAAAAACCAAAAAAAAACCCAGGAGGATTGCAGGTTCAAAGCCAGCCTCAGCGACTTAGCAAGGCTCCCAGCAACCTAGTGAGACCCTGTTCAAAATTAAGAAATAAAGTATCAGGCTGGGGGTGTAGCTTGGAGGTAGACTGACTCTGGGTTCAATCCTCAGTACCAAAAAAAAAAAAAAGACATGAGTCCTCTCCCCTCTGGAAGGAGCTGTACTGGCTGCCAGGCCAAGGATGCAGGGAAGGCCTATCCTAGTTTGCCAGCCTGACCCACAGCTGCCTGGAGAGAGGCTGGGGCAGTGCGTCATGAACTGAGGTCAGGGGGTGATACACAGGAGGGGAGCCCAGGGGCCCCTTAGGAAAGGAACGGATGGCACACCAGAGCCACTGTAGAGAACCAGCTGGAAGGTAGAGTGAAACTCCCGAGGCAGAGCGGGCTGACCCACTTGGCTGCCTGCAGTTCCTGCCTCTCGGGTAGGCAGAGAGGATCTCCAGCACTGCCAGGCCCTCTGGGAGCTAAGAACTTGTTCCCATGCCCTTCCCAATCCTAGGTGCTGTTTTGTGCAGCCTGGAATTCTGGCCATCACATCTTCCCAGGACCAGGGCAGGAGGTCAGAGGCGTCACCCCAATACCTGCATACCTGGTACATAGCAGGGCAAGTCCTAGGCACTCAAACCGACTTAAGGATGCCTCTGGGCTCTGAGGATGTACCACTGCTGTCACTAAAATAAAGCTGACCCAGGACTGTGGGAATTGTCTTAACTGAGCCCCACACCGCACAAGCTGTGGTACTTCTGACTCTGCTTGCTAAACATTTGGAAGCAGGTCCTTCTCCTGGCTGACAGATGTGGGGGAGGGAGCTTCTCTTGCCCCTGGCTGGACACTAGAATTCATTCCACAGGAGAAAGACACATGAAGAATCAGCAATTGCTGAACTGGGAATAGTAGCACATGCTTGTAATCCCAGTACTTGGGAGGCTGAGACAGGAGGATCTGGGTTTGCGGCCAGCCTTAGTTACTTAGTGAGGCCTTCCACAACTTAGTGAATCCCCAGTTCTGAAAAAAAAAAAAAAAAAAAAGAATCAGCAATTGCTGAGAGCCATCCTTGAACCTGCTATCCTCCTGTCTCAGCCTCCCAAGTTCTGGGATAACAAGCGTGTACCACCACACCTGGCTTATTTTACTATTGTGTGTGTGGTACTGGGGATTGAACCCAGGGGCATTCAACTTCCCACTTATACCCCCAGTCCTTTCAATTTTTGTTTTGAAACAGGGTCTCACTAGGTTGCTGAGAGTCTAAGTTGCTGAGGCTGGTTTTGAATCTGTGATCCACTTGTCTCAGCCTACCAAATACTGGGATTACAGGTGTGCACCACCAGGCCAGGTTTATTTTTTTGAGACAGGGTCTTGCTAACTTGCCCAGGCTGGCCTTGAACTAGTGATCTTCCTGCCTTAGTTTCTTGAGTCACTGGGATTATAGGTATGCACCACCGTGTCTGGCTGAGCTTGCCCTTTTTTTTTTTTTTTTTTTTTGGTACTAGGGATTAAACCCAGGGGCATTCTACCTCCAAGCTACACCCCAAGCCCTATTTTTATCCTTTATTTTGAAACAGGGTCTCACTAAGTTGTGGAGGGTCTTACTAAGTAGCTGAGGCTGGCCGAGAACCCGAATCCTCTTGTCTCAGCCTCCCAAGTCCTGGGATTACAAGCATGCGCCACCACGCCTGGCTTAAGTGTGTCCTTTTTTAATACTGGGGAAAGCTGAGGCCTCCAGAAACCCCTGAAGGCCTCCTCTAGGCCCACATGCCTTCTACAGGTGCCATGACTCCTCCCTCCCAAGCTGCAATTTTCCCTCCAGCTTGGGGTGAGCCAGATGACTCCTTGGGGGAAAAGTAGAGGAAGGCATCCCTCCCTTTTGGGCCCAGGACAGTCATCACTGATGAGAATGGAATGCACCTAGGTGCTGGGTTTTTGTGTGTATGCGGTACTGGGGATTGAACCCAAGGGCATTCTACCTCCAAACTATATCCCTAGTCCTATTTTATGTATGTATGTACTTATGTATTTATTTATTGCAGAAGTTGAGATGGAACCCAGGGGCATTCTACTGCCAAGCTACACCCCCAGCCCTATTTTTATTCTTTATTTTGAAACAGGGTCTCATTGAGTTGTAGAGGTCCTCACTAAGTAGCTGAGACTCTGGCTGTGAATGTCCAGTTTTATCTTTTGTTTTAAAATAGGGTCTTAGCCGAGCATGGTGGCACATGCTTGTAATCCCAGTACTAAAGAGGCCGAGACAGGAGGATCCAGGTTCTCAGCCAGCCTCCGCTACTTAGTGAGGCCCCCCACAACTTAGTGAGACCTAGTTTCAAAATAAAGAATATAAACATAGGGCTGGGGGTGGAGCTCAGAGGTAGAATGCCCCTAGATACAATCTCCAGTACCGTAAAACAAAACAAAACAAACAAATAAAAGATGAAAACTGAGTTTGGTGGCACAAACCTGCAATCCCTATACTTGGGAGGCTGAGACAGGAGGATCGCAGGTTCAAGGACATCCTCAGCAAGTAGTAAGACTTGCATCATCCTAGTGAGACTGTTTCCAAGTAAGAAATAAAATAGGGCTGGGGTGTGGCTTGAAGGTAGAATGCCTCTGGGTTCAATTCTCAGTAACACACACATACAAAATTAAAACAAAAGATCAAAAGGGGTTGGGGAGCTGGGCGTGGTGGTGCACTCTTGTAATCCCAGTACTTGGGAGGGAGGCTGAGACAGGAGGATCCGGGTTCTCAGCCAGCCTCAGCTACTTAGTGAGGCACTCCGCAACTTGGTGAGACCCTGTTTCAAAATAAAGAATAAAAAATAGGGCTGGAGATGTAGCTCAGAGGTAGAATGTCCCTGGGTCCAATTCCCAGTACAGCAAAAAAACAAAAAAACAAAAAACAAAAAAAAGGGTTGGGGGGTGTAGCTGGAGGTAGAATGCCCCTGGGTTCAATCCTAAGTATAGTACCACACAAAAGGATTAGAAGGTTGACCAAGATGGCTTTGTGCCAAGACAGAGCAGGACAGAGTAACCTCCAAGGCGCAGGCTACAGGGAGCTGTGCTGGACTGGTGGAAGGCACTGGTCCTCACCCCCTCGCCTTTCAGGAGGTGACCTTCTCTCAAAGTCACCTCCTTGCCCTCAGCCGTTCTCCTGGCTCTCTTGGATCAGAACAATCCACTTAGGATCAACAGTGCCCACTTCCTTTATTTAGATGCTCAGTCTCCATCTTTGGGGCAGTACTGTTAAGAGGCTCTTAGAAAGAAAAATGGCAATGTCACCAAGTGGGAAGTGCTTCATGTCCATTATTGTGTTTGGACCTTTTACTGCTGACAAAGGGACAGCTGGCTAATGACCACATGGTCTCATCTCTGGTTGTTAGCCTCCCCCAAACTGCTACTGTCCTTTGGGTAGTCTCTATCCCCTCCCAGGAAGGCCACCTGAAGGTAGGAACTCAGGCAGACGCCAGAGAGACCAAGACAATAATGATACTAAGCAAAAATCATAATTACCAGCACCTCTCTAGTGTGTCCTCTAGACTAACATACTAATGATACCCCACTAGGTAGGTGCTATTATCACCATTTAACAAAGAAATAGAGACAAGAACTTGCCCAAAGTCACAAGTCACACGGGTGTCTGGGATGTGGAGGAGAGTAGTGGGGCAGCAGGAGAGCACGCAAATCTGCACAGGTGCTCAGTGACGGGTAGCAGCTGGGCAGAGGCGCCTTCAATTCATGGGACGTGTTTCCTGGCTCCCCGCCTGGCCTGGCCTAGCGTCTCAGGATGGGGCAGAACCTCTCCACCTGATCGGTGCAACCCTCTTTTACAGATGAGGACACAGGTCCAGAGGTTGAGGAGCCCAGCAGGGCTGGTGCCTGTGACCCTGCCTAGTGTCTCAAAGCCACCCTGCTTGGTACGGCATGGAGTACCTGCCCTGGCCAGACACACAGAACGGCTTCCCTGCTCCCTCCCCACTACAGAACCTGGCCTGTGGCAAACACCCAAACCCTCCCTCTAGGGGAAGATCTTTGCCATCTTCCTACCCTTTGATCAATTTTCCATCTGTCTGTGGTGCTCAGCTGAGGAACAGCGCCAAGTTTATCCACAACTCTACCCTCAGTGAAATCAAAAGCTGCTGTGGCCAGGGAGAATTCCCTACTGGTCCCTGCATCTGAACTTTCCACTGCGGAACTGGGTGAACCTCGAAGTCATTAAGCATGCCAAAGGGTCTGAAGACAGATGTGTACGGAGCACTCGCTCCTCCCACCTGGAACTTCTGCTTTCTACTCTCCCTTCCGGGGTCCTCATGTCCTTTCCCTCCTTGTCCCCTCTAGACCAGGTCCAAGCAACCTACCTTTATGTGCCCACTCTTTTTTGTGGTACTATGGCTTGAACCCAGGGAGTTCTACCTCTAAGCTCCATCCCTAGAGCTTTTTTTTTTTTTTTTTTTTTTTTTTGTAGTACTGGGGATTGAACCAGGGGCATTCTATCTCCAAGGTACACCTCCAGCTCTTTTACTTTTTATTTGGAAACAGGGTCTAAGTTTCTAAGGGCCTGGCTAAGTTGCTGAGGCTGGCTTCGAACCTGAAATCCTCCCGTCTCAGTCTTCCAAGTACTAGGATCACAGATGTGTGTCACCAGCCTGGCTCCCCCAGCATTTTTTTTATTTTTGGTAGTATTGGGAATGGAACCCAGGGGCATTCTACCTGAGTTACACCCCCAGTCCTATTTTTTATTCTTTATTTTGAAACAGGATCTCGCTAAGTTGCAGAGGGCCTCACTAGGTAGCTGAGGCTGGCCTCGAACCCAGATTCTCCTGTCTCAGCCTCCCAAGTACTGGGATTACCAGAATGTGCCATCATGCCCAGCGTTCCTCTAGCACTTTTTAATTTTTATTTTGAAACAAGGTCTTGCTAAGTTGCTGAGGGCCTCCCTAAATTGCTGAAGCTGGCCTTCACCCTGCAATCCTCCTGTCTCAGCTTCCCAAGTACTGGGATTATAGGTGTCCTCCATCTCATCCAGTTTTTGTGCTCCCTCTTTTTTTTGGTACCGAGGAACCCACAGGCATTCTACCTCCAAGCTACACACCCAGTCCTATCTTTTTTTTTTTTTCGGTACTGGGGATTGAACCCAGAGGCATTCTACCTCCGAGCTATATCCCCAGCCCTATTTTTTATTCTTTATTTTGAAACAGGGTCTCACTAAGTTGCAGAGTGCCTCACTAGGTAGCCGAGGCTGGCCTCGAACCTGGATCCTCTGGTCTCAGCCTCCCAAATGCTGGGATTATAAGCATGCACCACCACGCCCGGCTATTCTTTATTTTTGAAACAGGGTCTTGCTAAGTTGTGGAGGACCTCACTAAGTAGATGAGTCTGGCTGCAAACCTGCAATCCTCCTGTCTCAGCCTCCCAAGTACTGGGATTACAAGTGTGTACCACCACACCCAGCTATGTGCTACCTCTGGCTTCTCTGAGGTGCCTCAAGACTGCCTCTAAACTAGGCATGGTGTTGCACGCTTGGAATCCCAGTAACTTGGGAGGCTGAGATGGGAGGATCATGGGTATGAAGCTAGCCTCAGCAACTTAGTGAGGCTCTCAGCAACTTAGCAGCATCCAGTTTCCAAAAGAGAAAAGAGTGCTCCTCAGGACCCCTCCTGTGGCTGCCTGGCAACACTGTCACTGCCACTGTGAGGACTGCCCCCCACACACACAGTGGGACGAACCCTCCTCTGGAGCACATTCTAGGGCCTGAACTTGTGGCAAAGAAAGACAAAAGCAAAGGCCTATGTGGCCTTTAGCCAGGATCTGACACATTCCTGAGCACAGAGTCCTCTTAGCCTGGTCATCCTCCCTAGCCTCCCCCAGGAGTGCCTGCTCCCTCATTCCTGCCCTAAGATAGTGGACAATGTCCAGGCTTCATAAAAACAGGAGCAAACACTCAAATGAGCTCTCAGTATATCCAGGCACAGTTTCAGCACTTCACTGTGTTAACATCAACCTTTCATAACAAGCCTGAGGCAAAGTATATTATTCTACTTATTTCCCAGATGAGTAAAAATTAAGGCAAAGCTAGCTTTAAAAGCTTG
>PVLC010031322.1:0-18872 GCA_004027655.1 Graphiurus murinus
TCAGCCTCCCGAATGCTGGGATTACAAGCGTGCGCCACCACACCCGGCTCTTTCTGAAGATTATTCTTATGTAGATTGTTACCCATTTACAATTCTAGTATGTATATTTTTTTATTTAAGAATGTTTTTAAGCCTGGCATGGTGGCGCTCGCTTGTAATCCCAGCATTCAGGAGGCTGAGACCGGAGGATCCGGGTTCGCAGCCAGCCTCAGCTACCTAAGTGAGGCACTCCGCAACTTAGTGAGACCCTGTTTCAAAATAAAGAATAAAAAATAGGGCTGGAGATATAGCTCAGAGGTAGAATGCCCCTGAGTTCCACCCCCAGTACCGCAAAAAAAAAAAAAAAGAATATTTTTATATCCTCAGTTGCTTTTTTGAGTATATTTAATTTGGTTTGGTTTGTTGTATTACACTTTTATTCATCTTTTTGGTTGTTTTCAGGAGGAGAGTTTTTATTATTTAAAAAAAAAGTATTGATCCCCATCTCTTATTTACCACAGTAGCATTGTGTCGGTAGGATTGACTTTTTCTTTCTCTTCATTTTGTGGATAGTGTTTGAGAATGCTCTTTTTCTGTACTCTTGTCTACCATTTATTTTATGGATAGTGTTGACTGGGGTAAGAGGCATGTCTTGTTTTTCTCTCTCTTTTTTTTTGGATGGGCGTGCTAGGGATTGAATTCAGGGCCTTCTACTTCTGAGCTACACTCCAGCTTTATTTATTTATTTATTTACAAATATTGTCTCCCTAAGTTGCTGAGGCTGGTTTCATACCTGCTATCTATCTGTCTCAGCCTCCCTAGCACTGGGATTAGAAGTGTGTGCCACCATGCCTGGCTTGGTACACATTTTTAATGAGTATTCTCCTTTCTCTATATTTGTGTGTTAATTTCACAGTTTTTGCTCTCTGAGGCTCCTACTTCCAGTCCCACACACTTTAATTCTTCTCCATTTAATTAGTACAGTGAACTACAAGTCCCAAACTATGTTTTTTGTTTTGTTTTTTTGTTTTGTTTTGTTTTTGTGGTACTGGGGATGGAACCCAGGGGCATTCTACCTCCGAGCTACATCCCAAGCCCTAATTTTTATCCTTAATTTTGAAACAGAGTCTGACTAAGTTGCAGAGGGCCTCACTAAGTAGCTGAGGCTGGCTACTTAATGAATCCTGATCCTCCTATCTCAGCCTCCCAAGTATTGGGATTACAAATGTGTGCCACCACGCCCAGCTCCAAAGTATGTTTGATATTTTTGTATTTAATATTTGACTTACTATTTATGAAGGTAGTTTTGACTGTGCTTTGTATATGTCCTCTGTAAACCTTATTATTCCATATTTCACAGACTTTCTTAAGCTTCCCCTCCTAAGTTCTCTATATTTAGTCATGCAGTTGGGTTCTATGAGAACTTTTTTTTTTTTTTTCCTGTATTTACAGACTAGTAGAGCATACAGTGTTCTATTGTCTATTAATTCAGAAGGCTTAAGCCATGCATGGTTTTATTTTCATCCTTGTTATTTATGTAGTTGTTTTAGTGGTAATATAAAGGAAATTCGGTGTCAGGAAGCCACCATTTTTCTTTAGACGTCATCATGCAATCTTTACATCAAGAGGTGACACAAAAGTTGGAACTCACCAGATGAAAGCACTAGTTCACAGCTGAAAATACAGGAGACCAAGAAAATTACATGAACAGATCAGAGTCAAATAGCTATTACAAACAGGATATTACTAAACTTTGGGTTTCCTTACTGTGTCTTATTCTTTTCTCAATACACTGTGTTCCTCTTAAAAATTAATTGCAAATCAATAATTTTGCTTTTGTTATGACTGTCCAAATGATGAATTGTGAATCTCATAATTGAGTAATAAAATAATGATGGATATTTTGGAACATATTGAATGAGTATTTTCAGTACATTCTATAGTGAGTGAACAAGGCAATACTCAGTAAAACTAAAATATAGTTATATCAGTCTGCTTTGAATTACTGTAAAGAATATCTGGGATTGGGTAACCTACAGAGGAACAAAAGCTATATCTTTCTGTTCTGGAGGCTGGAAAATCTATGATAAAGGAACTAACAGATTTGGTAGCTGGTAGAATCCTGGTGTCTGATTTCAAGATGTACCTTAAACTTTGCATCCTCTTGAGGGGACAAAGTCTGAATCACCACATGGCAAAAGTGGAAGAGACAAGAAAAACAGCCCAGTCCCACAATTTATTTTATGCTGTCCTTAAACCCATTCATAAGGGTAGAACCTTCATGCCCTAATCATCTCTTAAATGCCCCACCTCCCAATACTGTTACATTGGCATCTAAATTTCAATATGAATTTCAGAGGAGACAAATGTTCAAGCCATAGAAATAATTTGCTTGAAGGAGCTGAGAGGTTTTATTTTAATTTTTAATGTGCCTGAAATATGCTGAGAATGGAAAGACAGATTGCATTGTATTTCAATAATATTTGCAATCATTTGGAAACCGTAATTCTGCTTCTGTACTATGTTATTATTAATAAAACTGTCTCCTTCATTTCATTATTTATCTTTAATGGAGAACTTGCTTTGGGTAGAACTCTAATTTAATTTTGATTCATTGTAGTGTTCAGTTACGCATAAGAATAATATGTTTGTAATATTCTGCATTGATACCTAGATTGTCAGTGTCACATATTCTCCTTATTATAGTCTGATAATCGTCATTTTTTTATGAGTTTGAGAAATAATAATTATACTTAAATGAAAACCTATGGGTTCAGTGTGGTGGTTTACACCTGTAATCCCAGTACTTGGACAGTTAAGAAGGGAGAATCACAGATTCAAAACCAGGCTTGGCAATTTAGTGATGCCCTCAACAACATGCAAAACCCTGTTTCCAAATAAAAAATAACAAAATAGAACTGGCGATTTAGCTTGGAGGTGGAATGCCCCTTGGTTCAATCCCTAGCACTACAAAAGCGCTCTCTCTTTCTCTCTCTCTCTCTCTCTCTCTCTCTCTCTCTCTCTCTATATATATATATATATATATATATATATATATATATATAATTTTAAAAAGCTATATATATTTTATTTATAAAAGCTTACATATATATGCATATATATATATATAATAGCAATTTCTTACTGTACTAGCCCTGAAAAACTATTGACTCTTTGTTAGTTTGATCAAATGCCCAACATTTTATAATTTTTATTAAGCTAAATGTTTTTCTATATATTGTGAGAAAATGTCATGTAGTTTTTTTAATGTAATTCTGTTTCTAGCCAAGAGAAAAATATATTTACTTTTAAAAAGCAAATGAAGATTTCTTTGAACAACCAAAATATCTGATTAATGAAATTTCATCTAAAAGTATAATTTCTGAGGCACAACTTATTCAGCATATTATTGTCCAATTTCTAGTAAAGGTTACAGACTTGGAATTCATTCATAAAAGAGCTCAAAAATCAATATTCAAATTTTTCCTAAGTTTCCATAGTGTTAATGAGATATAAAACTCAGTGCATTATTTTTAATTGATGAAAATTTTGAAATTTGGAGAGTGATTATGTTTTTAAACTTCCCTGAAATGTGGCTAATATCAAAAAGTTTCCATAGAAATGCCTTTAGTGAATTAACAGTGTCTAAAAGGGACAATGATAAAATGGTTACTGAGAAAGTAACCAGGGTAAGGGTTCCTCCATGTAGACCATGTAGGTTTTAAAAGGGCTTGGATTTTACTCAGAATTGAAAAGCCACTGGAGGGATTTGAAAAGAAGGTTAATCATATGTTGTATGTTTTCTAAAGATCTTTCTGGGTGATGGGTCTACAATATACTATAAGAAGAGGCACAGAAACAGAAAGTAGGCAACTGCTGTTCCAAGAGCTAGTCTAAAAGATAAATCATTGTGGCTTGGAACAAAGTGATAGCAGTATGAAGAGGTAAAACTGTAGAAATATCATGTTACAGGACAAAATTCCCAAATTCTGTTACATTATGTTAAGTTTGAAATCCCTGCTTATATGCAAGTTGGCACATGGAACAGTTGCATGTATGAATCAATGGCTTAGAGTAGAGGTGGTCACAGATGACCTGTGTCAAAGGCCATTGAGAAGCCAAGAAAGACTGAAAACTGATAACTGATTGAGCAGAATAAGTGACCCTGACAACACATGATTGGAAAGGCTTTATGAGTGGTTGGTGACGGAGGAATTACAGATGATGCACTAAAAGGAAATCTAATAACTAGAGGGAAATATGGGATATAAAGAGGGTTGAGGGGTTTGTTTTTATTTTTTGTATGGAGGATCTTCAGTAAATTTCTCATGATGATTTGAATAATCTAGTACATTATTACTCAAAGCACTGGTCCATAAATTTTATATGAGCAGCTTTTCAGCTGAGAAAGAGTTTGTGTCAGAATTTAAAGTCATGTTTTCCACCGGCGAAGCCTCACTATGAAAAAAAAAAAAATCAGGTGGATCCCACACTATGGTAAAGGCATAGTTGATTTACATTCTAGAGAAAGCCCATAGTCTATAGGATATTAGTAACAAACATATGATGAGCTTTACTTTAAGTCTCGCCAAGGTAGTGGAAGAGAAAAACAAATCATTGAGGTAATAGAGAAAAGAGACAGCTATAGAAAGTAGTAGCTAATTCCTGCTGTCCTAGTCCTGAGAAACTATTCACTCTTTGTTAGTTTGATCAAATTGCATCCAACGCAGGTTTAAAGTGCCATTCTTTGCCTTCCAGGATCCTGACATACTGACTGATATATTTGTCAAACCTGTTTGCATGCTTTTTGGGTGTTAACATGTTGTCTTAATACATATACATTTCATTGATTTATTTTATTTATGTCTACATGAATAAAACATTATATATATATATATATATGTTTTGGCTGAAAGAGGAGCATAAGCTTTGTTGAATTCCTTTCAAAAATATTATTCTCACTCATGGCTACATATTAAAATCACCTGGGACACTTTAAAAGTCAGAGAATCTAGCCGGGCGTGGTGGCGCACGCTTATAATCCCAGCATTCGGGAGGCTGAGACCGGAGGATCCGGGTTCGCGGCCAGCCTCAGCTACCTAGTGAGGCACTCCACAACTTAGTGAGACCCTGTTTCAAAATAAAGAATAAAAAATAGGCTGGGGGTGTAGCTCGAAGGTAGAATGCCCCAGAGTTCAATCCCCAGTACCACAAAAAAAAAAAAAGTCAGAGAATCTGATTTTGTTAATCTGAAGTGGCTCCAGAGATTAGTTAACCCATTTTTAAACTTTTCCACTGGATTCTGATGTACAGCGATGCTTGGGAACTACTTTAGCCAGGATTCAGAAATATAAAAGATTGCTGGGGGAACTCATGAATTGACAGTCTAGCAAAGGGAAAGGGCCTTGTAAATAAAAAGCTTTATTTAATGAAAATTATAGAGAAAGGGAATTTATATGAATACTTAAAATCAAATTTTTGATAAAATGAGTATATATTATCATGTATATAATATATGTTTATATATTTATTTGAGTATGTATAATATATAAACAAGTATATTTATATTTTATATATTTTATTCATAATATGTATTTATATATATTATATGATATATAAATGAATATATGTATATTATATATTATCTAGATAATCATATGGAAATGAGTTAGAACTCTTCAAGGAAACTCTATAGTTGGACATTATTTTAAAATAGTAACAATAAAAATACTTGTAATGCAATCAATACTTATAATGAGCTAGTGCATTTTTTATATTAAATCATCCAAATTCCACACAATCTGTTATGGTTTGAAGATGGAATCAGTCTGCCATTCATCATACATTCCTGTAAGGTGAAGACCCTCACTAAATATTATTCCTGCCTTCCTTTATTTTCTACAATATTATCCTTGTAAACTAAGGCAATTGTTTTAGAATTTTGCTATCTTGCCCCAGAAAAGTTGATATGTTGGCAAGGCGGTAAGGTTCAGAGATTAGGCATAGCTGGTGGAGGTATGTCACTGGGGTGGGGGTGGCATGGCCTTGAGGACTATATCTGTCCCTGGTCCATTCTTCTCTCTCTTTCTGCTTCCTGGCTACCATGAGTTGAGCCCCCTTTCTCCACCACACACTGCAGCTATAATGTTCCTGTCTTAGAGCAGCTGACTGTGAACTGAACATACTCAACTGTAAGCCAAAATAAATGTCTACTCCTCTAAGTTGTTTTTGTCAGGTATTTTTTCACAGCAAAGAAAAAATAACTAACACACAGTCCTACTGGGATAGGTAATATTACTAAAAAGTTTTTACAAATGACAAAATTAAGGGACAGAGAAGTAACATTGTATATGGCCATGTAACTAGAAAACATCCAAGCCAGAATTTGGGGCCGGGCTGTATGATTTCATTGTCAATGTCTTAGCCACCAATTTCTCTCAAAGAAACTGGATGAGTATTTTCTACCCTAATTAGTTTGATGTATCTTCTCATTTCTCAGTTCTGTTTAATTTGATTTCTTGTCGTAGCTTGTTTTGCTCTATTCTGCCTTCATGCATTTCTGCTGCCCAAGTGAACCAATCTGTGTAAGTAGTTCAGTGTCAAATTACTGTAATATCATTTCAAAGCCACTGCTGTCTTTTTTTTGTAAAATCCTTATGAGCTTAATTTGCTTCTTTACTTTCCTCTTCCATTCTGTCTTCAAGTATAGTTTCATAATTTCTGCTTCTTTTCAATGTTCTGCCTTCACATTTTTATCTCCTTAACTATATTTTACTTCATTAGAGCCAAAGTTTACTATAGAAAGAGAATTATTGATGATCATTCTGCCATTCATTATACTTTCCTACAGGTTAAGCCCTCATTAAATAGTATTCCTGACTTCCTTTATTCTTTACAAAAGCCTTGCAAGCTAAGGCAGTATTTACATTTTGCAGTTGTTTTAGAGGTTTACTATCTTGCCCAAGGTTGCAAATCTAGTAAGTGGTTGAGCTGGGATTTAAACCCCCCCAGTTCTAATTCCAGAGTTCTTAACGACTGCAGTTTACTGTACCATTAGAAAGACTGATCTCCAAAGTTAGAACATAAGTTCTCTCTCCCTGGTGCTGCTTGTCCTTTTGCATTAAATTGTCCCCTAGACATAGCAAAGTGGCCAACTATCAAAGGAAATCAACCTTTCTACCCCTGGGGCCATGAAGAACAGTAGAAATGCTTTCTCAGGGTTTTGCTTTTACCATGAAATATCCACTGTATGATAGTTACATCTCTTGCAAGGATGTTACTTTTTAAAAATTGGCAGCATAGCCATCATTAGTAAGTTTTCTCAAGTATAAGTTACTGAGACATCTTTATTTATAGCAGCAACTTGTTGCTGGCTTATAATATATGCATTTTCATTATCAAAAATATTGTATAACTTAACAAATTCAAGTTCCTAGAAGACAGGAAAGCATAAAAGAGAAATTAATTTTTGATCCTAGATTTAGAGAGAGACCTCTGTTCTACTTTAAGTGTTATGTTTCACCTGACTTTACAACTTCTGACCAAAAGACATTACAAGAGAAGCTCTTCTTTTGGACTACTTAATTGCTGCTAACCTTCCCAGAGTGGAGTAACATGAACTAGATTCAATTTAAACAGTTAACTTTTTGTAAGTTACTTTATTTAATGTGTGTGTATGCATGCATGTGTTTTTTCACAGAGTAAATTTGTGTGTCTAATTCCTCACCACTTAGTAGAGGATAGATAAAGATGAGAACTTTTCTCCAGTATAGTCACTGATTCTGTAGAAATGCTTTATATCATAGGAAACTCAGTAAGTGGTAGAGCAGTATGGAGACAGCTATCTTGTAGGTATAAATGAAGCAAAATACATTGGGGATATGTTAATGGCCCAGATCACTAAGTCTTATAGGCAATAAAGAACTCTAGACTATTCAGTAGTTGCCATCCAAAAATAAATTAGCTTTTGGAGTCAGGTTAATCTTGCAGTAGTTCCTAGGCATCATTGAACTTTGAAAAACATATCCAGAAGGTCTGTCTAAATAGAAATAAAGGACAACAGGGTTTATGTCCAGATGTAAAGAAAGGAGTTGGCATTAACTAACAAAGGTTACCCAGTGAGAATTGAAATAGAAAATTGGGAATGGGGACATGGAAAAAAAAAAAAACCAGCAAGTAAGTACTTAGCCATTGTAAGCCTTTTGAAAATGCTTATTGAGTGAAGAATGAATAGTCAAAAGACAGATTGGACACATGCAGTAGAATTTAGATTAGGGAGCTGCAGGCTGATGCTTGTATGGAAAGTCACATCTAAACACCTATTGCATACTGAATTACAGTAGCTCATTATTGTACTGTCCAAGAAAATGTCCTGAATTAGGTACTGCACAAAAAATTCTGTCTCCTATATTTACCTAAGGATCATATTCTCATAGATTCCTCCTGCCACTAGTTCTTATATTTTTCTCAAATGCAAATCCATCCTCTTATTAATATTTTTTCAGCCATGGTCTTGAAAACTCATTATTTCTTCTTGCCTAACAATCAAAACATCTTCCCATATGATTTCTCAGTTGTCCTAAAAATAGTCTAAATAATATCTAAGATATAAATCTGACCCCATTATTTTGCCTTTGTCTTTCCCTTAGTAACTCCCCTTTATTTCTTAGATACAACCTAATATTTTTATCAAGATTCTGTAACCTGTTCTACTATAAGATTTTATGAATCTATCAACTTTTCCTCTTTATTCTTGTTATCCATCACTGACACTGTGCCCCAACAATATTCTGTTTCTTGAGTAAGCCAAGCTACTTTCTATCTTCCTCCCTTGCTGATCTGTGTACTAGTCTTGGAATTATCTTCTCCTACCTTTCTCTGATAAGTTCTCAACCCAGTTTCAGCCATTAGATTTCCTAGAATCTAAACAATTCCTACATAAAGTTGAATCTGACTCTATTTATAAAGCTACCTTCCAAACTTATTAATTCTAACAGCAAACATTTTTAAATTATTTATTTAAAATATACAGAATATTAAAATATGTTCAAAAGTTTAAAAGTACTGATTTTCCCCTAATAGTTAAAACACTTGACTCTATACCACAAAATGCTTATTTTATCATTTATAAATAAAACCAATTTCTTGCTATTTTCAATTGTTAAAAACTTAAAAAATGTATTTTTAAAAAGTCACCATTGTACAGGAACATATAGCAAAGTATCATCTTTTGCACTTTTTTATGTACCAGAGATTGAACATAGGGTCATTCTACCTCTAAGTTAAACCTTCTGGCTCTTCTTATTTTTCATTTTGAAACAGTTGCTGAGAGTCTAGCTGCTAAATTTCTGAGGCATGTGCCACCCCACCAGGCTCTTCCATTCATTTTAATACCTCACACAATTATCATTTACATCAATTAAATATTTATAATATCATCTTTATGTGGCATAAATTGAAAAGTAAAGACAATCTAGGCATTGTGGCTTATGCTTGTAATCCCAGTATTTGGGAAGCTAATACAGGAGGATCACAAGTTCAAGCCCAACCTCAACAACTTAGCAAGGCTGTCCCCAACTTACTGAGACTCTGTTTCTTTTTTTTTTATGTCCTTTATTTATTTATTTTTCAGCACGGATTTTTTATACATTTCTTGAGTACAACAGGGTTACGTATACATTTACGACATATCAATCATTGTCAGAACACAAATAGCACCACTTCTTCATTTTGCACGTATAGCCCACATTCCTAACATAGCCTGGTCAAGCAAACTTTCTTGAGTCATAAATCCATAAACCTTTAGAGTCATATATTTACATTCTATGAAGTAGGAGGGTCTTTCATCTATGTATCCTAGGAGCAATCTCCAGACTTCGAGATACCAATGTAGCCATAGCAGGAGACTCAGTATAATTACTCATATATGCAGATAGCAACTGCCAGGGGGGAAAAGGGCCCAGCTAGGCTCCCACAACTCCTCCATTTTTATTTTAAATGCACGAAGGACTGTGCCTGTCTTAAGTCATTTCCTACCAGGTGCTTAATCTTACCCGTCATGGGGTCTCCATGAGTCATTCAACGAGTCCTGTCTTAGGTTGATATTGCCCTGAGAAAATCAAACCCGTCATTGACTACCAGGCTCTGTTCGAGGCAGTGCTTGTAGTTTTATTCCATGTAAATATGCTTGTATACTAACAAAGGCATTGATCACAAGGCGTACAACGAGTGGTAGAATGCAAAAACCTAGATTGTCTATTGCTGCTAATCCAATAACTCCTCCCAGCAAGGAGTTAAATGAGGGCCAGGTAGGCACCAAGGATTGAAGCCGATCTACAAATGTCTTAGCTGTTTCTGCCATATTAATAGAAATGGGCTCCGCATTACATAAATCAAAAATCTACTAGACCAAAGCATGTGTATCTATGTTTATAGCTGCACAGTTTACAATAGCCCAACTGTGGAACCAGCCAAGATGTCCATTGACAGATGAATGGATTACAAAACTATGGGATATGTACACAATGGAATTTTACTCAGCCATAAAGAAGAATAAAATCATGTTATTTGCAGGGAAATGGATGCAACTGGAAAACATTATGTTAAGTGAGACTAGTCAGTCACAAAGAGTAAAAAAGCATATGTTCTCCCTAATATGAGGATGCTAGGGAGAAGATGGGGTATAAGAGGGACTCCAGATGAAAAGGAGAAACCCTAGAGAAGCAAAGAAGTTGACTTAACTGAAGGGGATGGACGGGGGTGGGGGGTACATCCTAATGCACATGATGTACTCTCATGAACACATCACAGTCAATCACTAAACTGACCTTGAGAAGGAGGGAGGAGGAGGGAGTGGGGCGGGAACTGGGGAAGGGTTAAATGAGAAATGTGTGCATGGATGCATTTACCTATACTAGCTTGTACCTAACAAAGATGTGTGATTACAATGCACCAAATTAAAACAAAGGGGAGGGGGAGAGGAAAAAAAAAGGATTTGTTAAGAGACCCTGTTTCAAAATTAAAAACAAAGCAAGAGCCGGGCGTGGTGACGCACGCTTGTAATCCCAGCATTTGGGAGGCTGAGACCGGAGGATCCGGGTTTGCGGCCAGCCTCAGCTACCTAGTGAGGCACTCCGCAACTTAGTGAGACTCGGTTTCAAAATAAAGAATAAAAAATAGGGCTGGGGGTATAGCTCGGAGATAGAATGCCTCTGAGTTCAATCCACAGTACCACAAAAAAAAAAAAAAAACAAAGCAAAACAACCAAAAAAAAAGAGGTATTACTTGGAGAGAGAACACCCAAGAGTTTCAAATACTCTCAGTATCAAGAAGAAAAATAAAAATGAAATGCAAAGACAATAAGTACCAGTACTAACATTATTTGTCACATTTTTCCTGCTCAAAGAACAAATATATTAAGTAAATTATAAGTAAATTATATTTATAACGATGATATGAAAAATTTTCATAAATCATTCAGTCATAACTAACTAGTCATTGCTTTGTAGGAGCAATGACAAATTAAAAGGTTTTGAACTGCCGGGCGTGGTGGCGCATGCTTGTAATCCCAGCATTCATTCGGGAGGCTCAGACCGGAGGATCCGGGTTCGCGACCAGCCTCAGCTACCTAGTGAGGCACTCCGCAACTTAGCAAGACTCGGTTTCAAAATAAAGAATAAAAAATAGGGCTGGGGGTGTAGCTCGGAGGTAGAATGCCCCTGAGTTCAATCCCCAGTACCGCAAAAAAAAAAAAAAAAAGGTTTTGAACTACGTATACTTAGCACTCAAATTTATCATTGAGCCTAAATATAGGTTAGAGTTTTAAAGTTGTATTTGAAAATGCTTCTTTTATTTGAACAATTGGCTCCATTGCTTTAAATCAAAATGCAAACACATTAATTTGGGGAAATAGGTTATTTTTACTAATGCAAAACTTAGATATTAGAATACTTTTATTTTTCTTTGCCTTGGTATAATTTTGGTGAATAATTGTATGTTAATTTAATAAAGTCAGAAACAAGAAAATTGTTAAATTTTGTTTATAAATGAAAATGCTCTCACGCCATTCATTCAACAAAACCTTTAAATCTATCCTAGTAAGCAAAGATAACAAAAGATGCCATAGATTTATTTTGAAAAGGCATTTTTATCATTAAAATTCCCATTTCTTAGTTCATTTCATCAGCATAGAGCTTGTTGAAATATCACTTTGAAAGTGGTTCTTTTTAAAAACCATATAGAAAAAGTAAGATATTATCCTAGGCTGGTAACAAATTCATTTTGAAGATAGAAAAAGTTTAAACCTTTTGGGGAATTCAATATTTTCAACTACCTATAAATTACAAGGAAAGGGCTTAATTGGAATTTTCTAGGTGTAAAGCTGCTGGCAAAAAAAAAAAAAAAAAAAAAACACTCCCAAAAGTTCATGTATGAAAACCAAAGACTCATTCATTCTCCTTAATCCTATCCAGAGCCTAACACACATTATGAGACATTTTGAAGTAATATAGTTCCAATGTAAAACTGATGATTATTCTCTATACCAAAATTTTATTTCTGTTCATTTAGAAGTAAAAATCTGGAAATAGAACAAAATGATTATGAGAGCAAACATTTTTTGTTTTCCTTTAACATGAAATGACATGCCCAATTTCTTAGGGCTAAAAACAAAAGTAAAAGTACTTGTTTTTCATCCAGGATGTAATATTTTAACATCTGGATCTGGGGAGTATAATAGAGCATATATTATTCTTTGGATAAAATGGTGATGCTATTAAATTTCCAATAATGTTTGTGATATTAATAGAATATACTGAGGGGATGAAAGAGTGAAAAATATTTACTGTTAATTTTCATCCATATTTTGTAGTTTTTATCCATCTATATCTATCACCTCTCTTAAACTCCATACCAAATTCTTAATATTTTCATCAGGTTGCGCCACAAAATTTTAAGCACAATATGTCCAAGGCAAATTCTCTACATTTCACTAAAATCTTATTTTTTACTTTTCTCTTTTTTTCTCTCTGATAACAACACCATCTACTCTGTCACCTGACCTAGAAAGTTGACAATTATCTACCACTGTTCTTATTTATTGTTTGAATCTACTATGTATTGGAAAGACCCCCGTTCTCATAAGGAAGGATAAATATTTCAGTCCCTATTTTTTCATTTTATTATTTTAATTCACAATTATTTTTATTAGATGCCAAAGGTCTTTTATTTAACTGACAGATTAAATTATAGGTATTTATCATGTACAACATGGTATTTTAAATATCTATAAATTGTAGAATGATTAAATCCAGCTAATTATCTAATCTAAATTATTAATCTAAAGCTAGTTCTAAATCTAGCTAATTATCTAATCTACATCTTGCTAATTATATTATTATGTTGCATTACAAAGTTATGATTTTTGTGGTAGGTATACTTAAAATCTGACCTCTTAGCATTTTTCTTATTTTTTTTTTAATTTGTGCTACTGGGGATTGAACTCGAGGGCATCCTACCTCTGAGCTACATCCACTACATCCCCCAGCCCTATTATTATCATTATTATTATTATTTTTGAAACAGGGTCTCGCTAGGTTTATGAGAGTCTCACTACTTGCTTAGTCTGTCCTTAAACCTGTGATCGTCCTGTTTCAACATCCCAAGTACTGGGATTACAAGCATGTGCCACCATGCCCAGATCTCCTAGTGTTTTTCAAGCACATACTATATTAGCTGGGTGTGGTATAATCCCACTTGTAATCGCAGTACTTGGGGACTGAAAAAGAGAATCACAGGTTGATGCCAGCCTCAGCAACCAAGTGAGATGCTATCTCAAATAAAAGATAAAAAGTTCTGAGGTATGTGTGGGAGGTAAAATACCCCTGAGTTCAATTCCCAATACAAAAGCACAAAACAAAACAAGAGAGAAAAAAATACCAACAACAAATGTATTGCTATTAATTATAGTCACCACCTTGTACAGTAGCTCTTTTGAATGACAGTACAAATGCATTATGACGTAAAAGAATTTGCTCAAAGTGAGAATAATATCAGAGCTAGAACTCTAGTCTTCTTAAGCAAAGTAATGTATTTGCTGCCTCATAACTAAACTTTCATGTTCTTTGAGCAATAATTACCCTTTCTTTATCACTCCAGCCACTGGTAACCACTATTCCACTCTCAACTTTAATGAGATCAACATTTTTAGATTTTTACTTCATAAATAAGATTGTACAGTATTTGTCTTTTTAAAAATCTCTACAATACTCACTCTAGCCTTCTAATTGTTCCCTCTATATGGAATCATTCTCTCTCTTACTGTATACTTTATTCATTGCAAACTTATCTTTAGAAAGCGAATTGGCTCCATTAACACAAAACAATAAAAAGTCAGCTAGCAATTAAAAAGAAACTTGGATAACTTTAAGTGTCTTATTTTATATAATCTATAATAAATTAAAAACTTCTTAGCATGCCATATTAGATACTTTACAATATGCACACTATTTATTTCAGTGTGTTTACACAGAAATGGGAAACAGGGAATCTGACAATTTAATTTTAAAAAAGTCAAGTAAAGAATTCTACTGACCACTTATTTCCTAACTGCAACTACTTAAGAGCATTGGCAATTCACTGTTTTAATCCCCCACACATTTAAGACAGTACCATGAATAGGACAGCTGTTTGATAAAATGTGTTTAAATTGAGCCATCTTGTCCAGTATCCTTTGTTAACGATGACAGTACAAATGCATTAGGACGGAAAAGAATTTGCTCAAAGTGAGAATGAAATCAGAGCTAGAACTCTAGTCTCCCTAAGCAAGGTAATATATTTGCTGCCTCTTTAATAACTCATAATTAAAAAGATGATGCAGATAAATTTTTGCTAACAAGGGTTTCACTTAATAAAGTAGTTCTTAGTTCAGAATAATCAAAGACACAAGAATGCCATCTGGTGGTGACTTACGCAAAGCAGCTGTAGTACATGACCTCTACTGCTAATAGAAGGTAAACCAGTAGGTTGAGGTTGATAATATAGCTTTTCAAGCATGATAGATCATATTAAACATGAAAAACCATAAATATGCTATTGTTCACATAGTTCACATTATAAATTGAAACATTCACCTTGAAGAATTTGTTGCACTGAAGCAGAGGTCCACTGGCAATATAATAAGGCCAGTCCCATTAAATTCCACATACACACATACATGTATACATGCACACATATATACATGTATATAAAATTATGCATACAGTAGCACCTGTATACAAATGATAAGTAAATAAGTAAGAGTGTATGCACAAAAAGTTTCACCAATAGAGATATATAATCAAAAATGTTTATATACTATTGTTTTAAACATGTGATGTAAGCACAGATTTTAAAATCTTTTTTAATATAAGTATGAATAAGAACTATTTAAATTGATGTGATGCAAAATTATAAAAGCCAGAATTTTGGTAAATACCACTGGATTTATACTTGGCTCAGAGCATAAAAGGGAGGTAACATTCATAATGAAAAAATATTTTCAGGAGATTTTATCTTTGATATGAATTTCAGAAGTTTGCTTTGAAAACAAAATATTGTGGAATTCTTAAGTTAGTAAAAGGAAAGGAGCTAAAAGAGTGAATTAGGTAAGTAATATGAAAATATGTTCTACTTTCATATGCATATGTTTTTATATGTATAATATTTTGGCAATGTTGAATTTCACAACTTAGCAATGTATTTCGACCCAAACAAGAATCAATTTATTTAAGAATTTCATTGGCATTCTCCTTTTGAGGGGAGTAATTGAGGCATTTCTATCCAGCAGAATGTTTAATGAGAAATAAAACTTATAGCACAATACTTCCATTAAGTAAATCTCCAGCTTGCTCTATGTTAGCAAATAAATTAGAAAAATCAATGAGGCAATTTGAAGGTGCCCCATAGTAAATTTAAACAGAGATGAAATCAGTTTTTTTTAAAGGAGATATGAGTAACCTATTAATCAGTCCTCCACTTTTTTTTTCTTATGGTCACTCTGACACTAGCAAAGACCATTTGAAGAGGGTACAACTCTGGGTAGAAGCTTATTTGAATAATCACTTCTTAATAGAAGAGAATATCAACTTGCCCAGTGTTTTTAAGAAATAAGAGGGTTTCTTTCCCCCCAGAAATAGGCATTATTGGCAATATGTCACAAAAATTTTAACTCAAACCAGAACATATTAAAATTAGAATACTTGTGAGGATCTGCTGAGCCATCCCCTTAAAAGAGCAATAATAGTCTGACTATCCTACTTAAGTTGGAGATTGATAATGTAGATTTTAGGGATAAAATGAAAAAACACCTTTGAAACAAATGGCTTTTAAAACTAAGTGAAGTTCCAGGGGAGACATGACTGTAAAAATATTTATATTCGTCTAAAACCTTGTTTGACTCCCAAGCAATACAATATGCATCAATTTCTATTAGTAAATCCTTAAAATCCTTTATGTTAGTGTATGAGCTACCTTTATGTTTAATAGTTTATATAGAAGTTATGGAGATAGCCTTTTATTGTTGACAATTTAACATTTTAGTTACACTACTAGGGAAAATAAAAACTGATGTGCTTCATTTTCCACTGAAATGTTCATGTTTTCTCAATAACTGAAATCACATATCCATCTAAAGTTATCTTGGTCTATCCTTATACAAGGAAGTGAGAAATGGTACCCTTCCCCATTCTCCTAACCCCTACCACTGACTGCTCTTGGAGACTAAAAGACAAACTTAGTAATTCATCTACCATTGCTATATAAAAAAATTTTTACTCCCAAAGTTCCAACCTAAAATCTGCAAACTATGTTGATTTTTAATTCTAGAAAATTCGTATCTTGAGAGTTTTTAATAAAATAGAATAGTGACTTGTGGAACATGGGCCATTACTTGGCAAAAGCAGTGAAGGCCATGGTTAAGCGGAAAATGTTGAAGTCAGATGGACTTTGATTTTGATTCCAATAATTTTTATCAATACGACCATTGAAAGTTACTTATTTTGACAGAATTTCCTTACTTACAATATGAGATTAATAACAATATCTCATAGCACTATCAAAAGTAGCACATTGCACATTTAAAATATTTCAAAAAGTGCCTGATGCGTTCAACACTAAATAAATAATAACTATTATTCTGAGAATGGTAATTATTGCTACAAGACACAATCTTGTTTAAAAATAGGATTTATTTCAGTCAAGATTATATTCTGACAAAGAAAATTACAGTGAGTAGCAGAAACATCATTAAGAAGCTGAGCAAATAACACATTTACAATAATAATTTGAAACTAAAATCAATTTATTGTTGGTAAATCAATAGCATGTGGTACTCTATACATTAATCAAATACAAAATGGGTTAATCCATAACAATCTTATGTTCTATCAACATATGCAATTGCTATTCAGTAGTTACTTTTAAAATACTGCCAACAAAGATGTAATCATGTGGTAGGAACAAAGTAGAATTCAAAAGATTATTTCTATATAATTCAATGCAATGTAAATTTTATATATTCACTAGTATAGCTTTCTTTTTTTTGGGAGGGGGCGAGTACTAGGGCTTGAACTCAAGGACATTCTACCTTCGAGCTATAACCCCAGCCCTATTTTTTATTCTTTTATTTTCAAACAGGGTCTCACTAAGTTGCGGAGGGCCTCACTATGTAGCTGAGGCTGGCCACCAACCCAGATCCTCAGGTCTCAGCCTCCCAAATGCTGGGATTACAAGTGTGTGCTACCACGACTGGCTAAATTAGTATTTGTTACAACTTAACATACCATTTATATTCATGATATACAAACACAAATAAACAAAAGTTATAATTCATGTTTATTTCTGAACCTTAAAATTATAGCTTGAGTTTTGTTTTTTAGTAAAACAAATTCCATCCCTATTTAAAACTAGTATCTTTAAGCACATACAGGCATGTTATCATGTTAGAGTTTTATGTGTATAATCTCTTAAATTTTACAATATTTTAGCTTATGAGAAAATAAAACTCAAGAAACTTGGCAAATACTTTATTGCTAAAATTGAATAGCCAGGATTTGAACTCAAAGAGTGTAGCTTCAAAGTTTATATTTTAAAATTTGGTTCTCACCCGGTGTCTGTTCAAGTTTAGCAGTTACTTATAAGAAGAATTTAGGCCTACATAATACAGACTCAGGTCAAGATCAAACCAGTAATTTAATGTTTGCTATATTCTGCCAGACTTTAAGGACACTTCATGACATAATTCATGTTACAAATTTGGTGAAGAAAAATTAATTTAAGTCTAATAATATTTTAAAATTTGGGGATTATAATTTTAAAATCACATAATTTCTTAGATGAAAAAGTTCGGTATTGAAAATCCCTTTTATAAAAACCACTGGTTTAGGGTCTGGCACATAAGGAGTTTGAAAATCATCTCCCCTATGCACATAACAGGAAAGAAGCTGAACAAACCAAAAATTAAAGCTCTTCTTAGATCCATCAGAGAACTGAGATCATCAGATAAATCAGTCTTCCAAACACTGAGAGGCAGGCAGATGCAGAAACTCTTACTCTCAAAGAACAATCAAGAGGAATTAATTACTCCCCGTTACCATGGGAGCTTTTATTTATTTAATATTTATTGACTATAAAAAATAAGATACTGCCGGGCGTGGTGGCGCACGCTTGTAATCCCAGCATTCGGGAGGCTGAGACCTGAGGATCCGGGTTCGCGGCCAGCCTCAGCTACCTAGTGAGGCACTCCGCAACTTAGTGAGACCTGGTTTCAAAATAAAGAATAAAAAATAGGGCTGGGGATGTAGCTCGGAGGTAGAATGCCCCTGAGTTCCATCCCCAGTACCGCAAAAAAAAAAAAAAAA
>PVLC010031323.1:0-18932 GCA_004027655.1 Graphiurus murinus
TGTACGTAAGCATATATAGATACATACACATACATTCTGATACCATTTTTAATGTTCATCTCTCTTTGCTCACCCAAATAATCTGCATTCTCAGTATTTACATGATAGTTTTCTTTTTCAAGTGTTTGTACTTCCATTTTATTACTTAAATTATTGACTTTAATAAGCATGCTTCTTTTTATACATGTGACATTATTTTGACAAGTTTCTTTTATATGTGTCTCCCTAAAGAAATATAAACCTATTCCACTCCTCAACACACTCTCAAGTCCCCAGCTGATTATCTGTTATGAAGTATGAAAACAAAATATGTTCAATGTGTCTTTTGTAAGCTGTTTTGTACCTAGTTGACATCTTATTTTCTAGCATCTTGCTTTCAGTGTAGGTAAAAATAGGATAAATAAAAATTACATAGTAAAGAAAAGGATGAAGGGCGTGTGTGTGTGTGTGTGTGTGTGTGTGTGTGTGTGTGTGTGAGAGAGAGAGAGAGAGAGAGAGAGAGAGAGAGAGAGAGAGAGAGAGAGAGACAGGGCCAACCCTTTACCAAGATCCGTAATATTATTTTCTTATGATCCTTAAGAACTCCATGGAAAATTGACAAAACATCACATAAATGTTAACTTTGTGTATCTGAAGCTAGAGTTTATGTCTGTTTGTTTATTTGTCTTAGTTCAAAGACATGCTAAGCTGCCTTCTCCTCCGCCATGCCAATGAGGAAGCATATAGCAGTAGTTTCTCTCACCTCCTCCACAGTCGCATACTGGGCATATCCCTAAGGTCTGACTGTTTTCTTTGGTTTCTTGTTGCTCCAATTGCAAACTAAAACCTTGGGTCTAACTACACAAGGATGCTCTTGTGTTAACTTGAAGTTCAGGTCCTAATTCTCATCTGTCAGTGCTCCGTGGCCCCCACCTTCCTTCAAAAAAATTATGGCAATGGCCCAGTTTGGCTTCAGATCCATCCTCGTGACTTGAAATACTAATCATGTGAAAAAAAATGTGCTGTTTCAACAAGGAAGGTGTATGTGTCTTCAGATATAAATGAATAAATATGTATGTGTCTATGTATCATAGACAGAGAAAGAGAAAAAATAAAATTGTGACAGTAAATGGTTGAGAAATACCCTTTCTCTAGAAATATCTAATCCTTAAATTACCCCATGACAAAAATGGCCAAGCTAATATCATCATATAGAGAAGTATTTGTAAAATCAAAGACTTTCTTTTCCTCATAAAAGAGCTTATGTATTACTAAAAACATATTCATAGATAGAAATGATCTATAGGTATAAATAGTGCTTCTACACACAATAAAACCATAAAAATTACATGTGTCATCTTGCCTGTAGAAAAGAAATAGTGCATTTAGACCCAGTGTTCCATTGTGATAGTTTGGATCTGAAATATCCCTCAAAGGGCCATGAGGTAAAGGCTTAACTCTCAGTGTGGTGTTATTAGAAGGTGGGGGAACCTTTAAGAGGTGGGGCTTAATGGGAGGTCTTAAGTCACTTGGGGTCATACCCTCGGAAGGGATTGTGGAAGCCTGGTCACTTCCTGTCTCTCACGAGATGAGCAGCTTCCTCTACCACCAACTTCCTGTATGATGTGCTGTTTCACCACAGGCCCCAAACCAACAGGGACAACCTACTATGAACTAAAGCCTCTAAAACTCTGAGCCAAAAGAAATCTTCGCTCTTTTTTAGTTGATTTATCTGAGGTACCTGCTGCAAAAACAGCAAGCGAGCACATCCATCTACACAGTATCACAGAAGTCAGATCCTTTAGCAGGAGGATATCCAAGGTGCCATCAAAGAGAGAGCAGAGCTCCCATCCAGCAAGGAGACCCAGATGCTGAATCACCTCTTTCTTCAGAAGAGAATGCGCTACATTTCTCTCTCGTAGAATGATTTCCAAATAAGAATAAGGAAAGTGATTATTGAAAGGCAGAGAAGACAGTATCTATGTGCAAATATGCTTGCATATTTCTATATATTAACACAAACTGTGTATGTGATATAAAGTATCAGTTGGAAAATGGTTAGATAATAAAACGTGGAAAACTGAACATTTTTAAGCATTCTGGGGTGGTAATATTTGAGCTGCATCCAAGTCTTTCTTCCCTTTTGAATTATGCGTGTTTTGGTTGCCTTCTTAAGCTAACTTTTGATTACATGTCCCTCGAAATAGATGTGTGTATCACCTGTGCTCCTGCTTTATTTGTCCTTTATTATAACTTAACTCACATGAAGTAAAAAAAAACAATGAGGATGATTTTACCTCCAAGCTACACCCTTAGCCCTTCTAATTTATTTATTTTTCTAACTTTGAAACATGGTATTGATAAGTTACCAAGGGTCTTATTATGTTGCTGAGATTGACCTCTCCCAAGTACAGGGATTACTGGCATGTGCTACTGCACCAGGCTGGGAAAAATCTCCTTTACATTGAACTTGGCAATAATTTTTTTTTTGTCTATGACATTAAAAGCACAATAAGCCAAAGTAAAAATATACCAATGTGATTATATAATTAAAAACCTTCTGCCCAGCAAAGAGAAAAAATCAGAGTGGAAACCACACATAGAAGGGGAGATTTGCAAACAATGAGAGACTAAGATTCCTTCAGGAGTATTATATTAATCCCATCAGGGTTATTAACTAATCCCACCAGGGATTGATATTACCTGATAAAGAATTAGTATTCAAAACAAATGAAAAACTCATACAGCTCCATACCAAAATTGCAAATAATTCATTTTTTAAAAAGGGCAAAAGGCCTAAATAGACATTTCTTCAAAGAAGAGATTCAAGCATCCAATAGACATGAAATTGTGTTTAACATGTCTAATCACTAGGAAAATGCAGATCAAAATCACAATGAAATACTACCTTTAAAATGGTTCTTATCAAAGACAAAGATAGTGTTGGTGGAATGTGGAGAAAAGAAACTTTGTGTATTATTATTGAGAAGGAAAATTAGTACCACTACTATGGAAAACAGTGTGGAAGAGCCTCAAAAATTAAAAATAAGAATCTCTCTATGATCAAGAAATCCCATCTTTGGTGCGTGTCTGGTCACATGGATCTATGTGCACTCTCTGTTCATTGAAGCATCATTCCCAATAGTTAAGATATGAAAATAACCCGTGTCTGATGACAAATGAAGAGATAAGGACAATGCAATAGAATAGTATTCACTGATATAAAGATGAAATCCTGCCATCGTGACAGCAGGGAGGAATCTGTTGAGCATTATGCCAAGGGAAACAAACTATACCAGAAAGACAAAAACAGCATCATCTCATGCATATGTTAAATCTAAAACAGTCAGATTCAGAGATGATTATCAACAGGGTCTGTGGGGAGAGCTACAAAGTTTTCCTTATGCAGGATAGATAAATTCTGAGCTCTAGCCTACAGCAGGGTGTCCTTGGCTAATAACGCTGTATTATACAATTGAAATTTGCTAAGTGGACAGCAAATTTTCCAATTAAGTATTCTCAACACATTTCCCTACCCCCATGCATACAAAATAACTAGAGGTGGATGGTAGGATAATTAATTGGAAGGAGGTGATCATTTCACAACATAAAATGAAAGAAAAAAATATGGTAGAACTCCTTTTGGACTGTGGAATGGAACTCCTGCACTGGCCCCTGTAAATCAGATCAAATCAGAATGGAGGAACTTGTGTTACATGCCACATAATCAAATTCAGCTCTGGATGAGGCCAGTGTAAAAAAAAATAGAGATTCACAGCAACAAATCAGAAGAGGCCTCAATTTACCTGAGCCAGCATGTTAAGGACATCCCTTCTGTTTAAATCCTGGAAGAAAAGGGACTCTGAAATGACCAACCCACTCTTCATTCCTTATTTCTGCTTCTTCAGCCCTTTTCTGCCATAAATCCAGCCTCTTTGCTCAGCTCATCAGAACATTCATTCTGTTTTATAGAATGAGGGATGGCCTGATTCTATAGTCACAAATAAAGTCAATAGCTATTTGAGCTAAATTTATTATAATTTTGTCTTTTGCCAAGACATACATCAAAATATCAAGATGTCAAGATGTCTTGAATATATACAATTTAATATGTCAATGGTATCTCAATAAAGCTGTTGAGAGAGAATCAAAGGATAACTTTAATAATTCAAATATAATTCTAATCATGATCAATAGAAATACAAATTCAAGGATAGAGGAAGTCTATTACCATATGAAATAGAATATCAGACATGGAAAACATCTACTGGTCCGAAGCATCTCATTATCAAGCCTACAGTATTACCCTGAATAAATATTAAAAACATAGCATTTAAAAAGTAAAAAGAGTTGGAAAGCAGAGCAAAACAAATATATAAGAAGCTGCTTAAAAGACAGTGACAAGAGATAGATACTAAACTATTCAAAGGAAACTAAGGGTATTATTTGCAATTGAAATTACTACAAAAATGTTTCAGGTCTTAAAAGCAGTTTTTCTAAAAGTAAAATCAATCAAAAGGTGCTACTAGGTTTTATCAGTTCAAAGTCTCTTTACATAGAAAGTCCCTTTCTTTTGGAATGCTACAAAGAATATAATATTCCTCCTGAGAGGAGTAGAGGCATACTCTATTACATCAGGCCTGAAGTTGTTTTCGGACCTCCATGGGTAATCTCAGGAAGATGAGCAGATGTGAGGACTAGAGTCTACTGAGCAGCAGAAGTGTGTAGAAAGAGATAGGCAGCTGTGAATCTAGGGAGCAAGAACAGATCTTCCCTGGGCCTCTTATTGTAGGACCAAAACATGTAAGATTCTCAAAGAGAAACAGGAGACCTTTTCCCTCCCAGGCAGTAAGAAAAATCACCTTGTAGCTCACCAGGTAGTTAAGAATGTTAACATCAGTCACTATAATTCACAAAACCAGCAAACTGAAAAAATTATGTATATATAATATATATATATAACCTTTTAAAAGCTTTTGACAAAATTCAATACCTTTTTTGATTAAAAATTATCTCCAAATTCAAAACTTCCTCAACCTGCAAAGGACATCTATTTAAAAAATGAGCAAATAATATTTTTGATACTATATCTAATAAAGAAATTCCTGAACTTATGTGCCCTGGCATCAGGGAGACAACATAGCCCTCACTAGTAAAACAAGATAAAGAAACCAATGAAACAGGAAGAGAATAAAATACATAAAGTCTGGGAAGAAGTAATACATAAGCCCATCTTTATTTGCAGCTTATGCGACTGCTTGTGTAGAAAATCCAAAGAAGTTTGCAAAAAGGACTATAGCTAGTAGTGAACCAGGCAAGGACACCTGATAGAAGGTAGATGCATACAACGTCAACTGTGCTTCTTTATGTTCGCAATAAATAATTGGAAATGAAGTTCAAATAAGAACACATTCATTATATGCATCGAGATAGACAAAATATTTAGTGATAAATTTCAAAAATATGTGCAATGTTTGCATGGCAAAAATGAGGAAAACATGATATGACAAATTCAAAACTTAGACAGAAATACCTTATTTAGGAATCAGAACACTAGATATAAAGATCTCTCTACTACAACTTATCAACAGTCAGTACCATCCTGTAAAAGTGAGCCTAATTTAGTTAAATTATTAAATCCCTGTAATGTGGACTTATGCTAATAACTGGATGGAGACTTGACTAATCTCAGATTGGCTGGCTGTATGGATACTCAAAAGGTGAAAAATGTAGAGTGGCATGAAACCTAAATTTGAAGTAGTTTGGAAAAATTTGCAGGGAAGAATATGGAAATTTAGGGGCATCTGACACATATCTTAGGATGTGCATGAGCTTTATGAATTAGATTCTGCTTTGACGATTCTCAAGTATATGAAGGAAATATATAAATCCCACAAATTATCCAATTATTGCTTATTTACCCACCTAACCATTTCAGTATCTGCTTTTCAGAATGAATTCGCTTTGACCATATAATCCTTAGTAGATTCTATATTGCAGCAGCTTAACTTCACTTAGGCAGTTCTTGAATATATACAGAAAGCAGTTAATGAGTGCTTTATAGTACCAGGAACTCAGCAGACAGTTGAGGCTACCAACAGGCAGGCAATCCAGTTCTTTCTCTGAAAGAACTTAGATTAAGGAGGTAGAGGAGCTGATGACATAGAGTCAGGAGGGTTACCAAGTGGTATCATAAATACAATGATACAGGTAGTTATGGGGTTCTGAAGTTCCATGACAATGTTAATGCATGGTGTGGCCAGAGAAAGAGTCGGACAAATTGTTTCAAAGGGCAAAAGCAATGGACAAGGTAATGAATTCATAAAAAGAAGAGTTTCTAGACAGACAAAGAAGGTTTCTAGCACCTAATGTGGATCCATAAGTCTAAGGGACTGAAAGTGGAGGAGGAGTGAGGAGCAGACTGCATACTGCCCCTGGAGGCTTCCTCAAGAGCCTGAGCCCCTGAGGGATCTTGTGAAGATTGGTAAGATCCACTCTGTGCTTTGAAAAGGTCAAGGAGATTTTGAAGAAGCTACAGTGAGATCCGGAGATAGTTTTAGAGGTTACTGGAATAATCAACAACAGCATTGAGGTGTCCTATGCAAAATAGATATGGGACAGGAAATTTAAAAACTATAAGAAACAACTTAGCCGGGTGTGGTGGCGCATGCTTGTAATCCCAGCATTTCGGAGGCTGAGACCGGAGGATCCGGGTTCGCAGCCAGCCTCAGCTACCTAGTGAGGCACTCCGCAACTTAGTGAGACTCGGTTTCAAAATAAAGAATAAAAAATAGGGCTGGGGGTATAGCTCGGAGGTAGAATGCCCCTGAGTTCAATCGCCAGTATGGCAAAAAAAAGAAACAACTTCCGGGTGAAGGAGGAAAACAAATTAAGATTACAGAATTTTTTTAAAAGGATGTCAATGAATATATTACTTATCAGACCTATGAAATTCTCTTAATATGATAAGAAAAAAAACTTACCTAAACTTACTTATGTACTTTATTACTAAAAATGAAAAGCTAAAAGTGGAATTAAATTTCTATCTTATAAAAATATAAATAAAATAATACAGTAAATCAAAAGTAGCCTAGGGAAAAATATCATGAGGAGCCATATCATATATCACATCTGTGAGGAAAACAACAGATTCTATTAATATAGGAAATCACTGATCTTGAAAAATAGCAAAGCAGATACACCACCAGCTAATTTAATCAAGAAAAATAAAGACACCTTAATGTACAAAATAAAAAATGACAATAGCTAGCTATTGAGAATGAAGTTTTAAAAAATATGAAACTAATGACTTCTGTGAAAATTTCTAGATGGAATGGATAGTTTCCTACAATATAAGAGAGTTAAGGAGCTTTAAGTGACCAATTTCCATGCAAGAAATTGAGCAAATCATGCAGGCACAAAATAGCACAAGTCTTACAGAGTTTCACAGAGAAAGTCTATCAAAATTAAAGATGAAGATCTTCTCAATTATTTAAAATCACTCTAAAGCATTAAAAAGAGAAATAACCCTTCAGAATTCTTTTCATGAGACAAATAACACTAATACATAAGTCCTGTGGAGATAATGCAAATATATAATGCTACAGACCAATATTTTTAATGAATAACAATGCAAAATTCTTAGAAAAATGTTACCAAGCAGAATTCATCCACTATCACTTCAAAAAAAAGAAATAATACTCCATGACAAACTTGTGTTCCAGGAGTGTACTCCTTTAGTTAAATATTAGAAATCCAGTAATACCATTCATAATATTAACAAAACTAGGGTAAAATTATATGATCATCTTTAAAGTTGTGGAGATACCCTTTGCCAAAACTCAACACTTACCTATAATAAAATATAAGAAAATATGAATTATGGGATAGTTTTTAAACATGATTTTATACATACATATTACAATATATGTAGATAGATACATATGTACACATATACATATGTGTGTGTGCTCATGTGAATATATCCTTATATTCTAGCCCTAAAGTTAATGTCTTAATTATTGGAGAAAAAATACTACTGGCATTAGATCAAGATCATGAACAAGACAAGAATGCCCACTATGTCTATGTTGATTCACTTTTATGCTGAAAGTGTTAGCCAATAAAATTGAACAAAATAATTCAAAATTGGAAACATCTGAATGTATCATTAAAAAGTATGGGTATCTCTATTGCAGATGGTATACCTAAAGAATGCTAGAGAATCAATGACAAAAATCACAAAACACTTAAATAATTCAGCCAGGTAGTAGACAATACAGTTCACATGTAAAACCCCATAACCTCCACACCAATAAATCATAAACAGAGAAAATAATGGTAGAGAAAAGTTCTTTTAAAATAGCAACAAAGGTGAATAAAATGTACAAATAGACAAATCAAGCCAGGCACACATTTGTAATCCCAGTACTTGAGAGGCTGAGACAGGAGACTCACAGGTTGGTGGCTAGCCTCAGATACATAGTGAGGCCCTCTGCAACTTAGTGAGATCCTGTTTCAAAATAAAGAATAAAAAAACAAAAATAGGGCTGAGGGTATAGCTCAGAGGTAGAATATCCCTGGTTTACATCCCCAGTACTGCAAAAAATAAATAAATAAATAAATAAATAAATAAATAAATTAGTTAAAAATAAATAAATGCATACATAAATAAAAGACATCTCAACATTTTAAAGATGTCAATTCTCTTTTAGGTAAAGTAATTCAATGAAAATGCAGTTCCAGTAACAATGGCTGTTAGCAATTTTATGGAGTTAGATGATCTGATATCCAAGTTCATATGGGAAAAAAAACATGAAAAAGGTAAAAAAAAAAAAAAAAAACTCAAAAAGAAAAGAAAAAAAACTATGAGGAGAAAGTTGCCATTCCAAATATTAAAACATATTATAAGATCCCTATTACTAAAGATTATGGTACTGCTGCATTAATAGACACATATACAAATGGATTTAAAGAAAACATGCAGAAGTAGACCCCGATACACATGAAAACATAGAGTATGTCTCCAGCAGCATCTCAGGGCATAAGGGTGAAGGTGTACTCTGTGTATAGTGCTGAGAAAAATGGGCAGTCATTTGAAAAACTACATTAGACCATATCGCAGGTCACAAGTAAAAATAAACTCCACATAGATTAGGAGTATAAATGTAAAAATGGTAGCCATATAAATACAGAATAGAATGTGGACCAATTCTTTTCTTTTTTTTTTTTTTTTTTGCAGTACTGGGAGTTGAACTCAGGGGCATTCTACCTCCGAGATATACCCCCAGCCCTATTTTTTATTCTTTATTTTGAAACCGAGTCTCACTAAGTTGCGGAGTGCCTCACTAGGTAGCTGAGGCTGGCCGCGAACCCGGATCCTCCAGTCTCAGCCTCCCGAATGCTGGGATTACAAGCGTGCGCCACCACGCCCGGCTCTGGACCAAGTCATTTTTAACATTGGTGTAGGGAATGCTTTTCTTAGAACAGGAAATCTAGATCCAATATAAGAAAAGATTGATAAATTTAGCTGCACACAGAAAATTATTGTCCAAAAAATATATATGCCAATGTATGCATATACTATGTTTTCTTATTCATTTACCAATTGAAAGCAGTTTATTTGCGTCCATGTCTTGGCTATTATGAATAAGGCCTTGTTATAGTTAATATATAAAACATCCCCTAAAGAGCTCACTTATTAATGTAATTGAGTCATTAGGGTTGTAATTCCAGAAGTAGATAAATCCGTTCTAATTGATTTACCTGGGTGGTATCTGGTGGATTGGTAGGGTATGGCTGCAGGAGGTGGTCTCTTTGGGTGAGGACTTGGAGTTATATATGATTTCTCTTCCTCCTGCTCTATCTCTTGCTTCCAGCTTCCATGATGTGAGCACAACCCATGTGCTCTCTCTCTCTCCCTCTTCCTGCTTCCATGCCCTGGCCTCACATGGGCTGAACCAAAATCACAAGAAAATGAATCTTCCCTCTAAGTTACACGGTCAGTCTTTTACATTATAGCTGCAAGAATGCTGACCAGAACAGGCCTCAAAGAACATGGGAATGCAGATGCCATGGCAACATCCTTATATAAATTATTTTGGATAAATTCCAGAGGTGGGATTGCTGGGTCATATGGTAGTTCCATTTTTTAATTTTTTGGAGACCCTTCATGGAATATTATTCCATCTTTTTTTTTTCTTTTCTTTTTTTGCGGTACTGGGGATGAAGGCAGGGGCATTCTGCCTCCGAACTATACCCCCAGCCCTATTTTTTTTATTCTTTTTATTTTGAAACAGGGTCTCACTAAGTTGCAGAGAGCCTCCCTAGGTAGCTGAGGCTGGCCTTGAACCCAGATCCTCTGGTCTCAGCCTCCCAAATGCTGGGATTACAAGCATGCGCCACCATGCCCAGCTATTATTCTGTCTTTAAGAAGAAGAAAACTCTATGATATGTGGCGGTGGGGATGGACCTGGAGGACATTGTGCTAGGTGAAGCAACCAGTCACAGAAAGACAAATACTGCATGATTCTATTTGTAGAAGTAATCTAATGCAGAGGGTCAGAGTTAGGTTGGTGGCTGTCCAAGGCTGGAAGGGAGGGCAAACTAACAAAGATGCCCTTCAAAAATGTGAACAAATGTTCAAATCCCTCAGTTTTAGAGACACACAAATTAAAATTAAAACTTTAGCATTTCTCACCTATCAGATTGGAATGAATTTTTAAAAAATTAAATGACAACACATTCTGCTTGTCTGGCTGTCAAGAATCCAGCACTCTCAAACGTCATTGATGGGAATGCAATCATCTCCTCCCACGTGGAGGGACATTCGCCAGTACTTACAACAACCAAACTCCACAAAAAAAAACCCTGCATATGCATGTAGCCTCAGCCTTGGCAACCCACTTCCTAGGACACTCCCAAAAGAGCTACCACCAATAACACAGAAACACTCATGCCCACGGGTGTTCTTCAAAGCACGGTTCATAATCACAAAGTGTTGAAAACAATCTCAAATCTCATTTGTGGGTGTGTATTCAAATAAGTGATAATCTGTAAATGAAAGAAAAAAAGAAAACCTCTGGATCTGCTACACAAAGGTGCACTATTCAACTGCTTAAAAACAGGCACCACTGCAAAGGGAGATGAAGTGATTTTACTGGGGCATGTTGTAAAGTGGGGTAACTACACAGCTCAGAAGGGTCTGTACCCTACATTATCCATCATGTAAAACAGGGAGATACAGAACTATACAAGGAACTGCTCATTTGTGCAAAAGAATGCAGGCATGATAAACTAGAAAATATAGAGATGGGCTTTCTCAAACAGCGTGGGAGACAAAGGGATGAGAAGGTGTGTGTAGGAAGAAAGAACAGGATGAGGAGGGAGGGTGCAGCTTCGAAAAGACCTTTGTATTTATTTTTTAAACTCTGACTCATAACAATAGTAAAGTTCCACATATCCTTTCAAAGACTCGAAATTAGGCAAAGAATTAAAAGAGCCAGTGCATGAGGTGAACAAAAATAAAATATAAACATTAATAAATGAATCCAGCTATCATAATGATGGCATTATTATACTGAAACTATTGGGTAACGGTGGAAAAGGTTTGTTTTGTGACCAGTGTTTCGGCTGGCATTGGCACTGCAGTGACCCGAAGCACCCAACCACCACAGCTCAGAGGAAGGAGACTGATTTGTTCACAGTTCTGGAGATTTCAGAGGTTTAGTCAATGTTAGGCCAGGTTACAACATCTGTGGAGCTCAGAACATGGCAGTGGTAGGCAGAGAGAGGGAGAGTGAGGGCTATTCTCTTATATCATGGAGACCACAAACAAGAGGGAGAGCAAGGGGAGGAGGAACCATACATAATTACAAGACTCCATCCCCAGGCACCCTCCCCATCAACCATGCCCTGCCTCCAACACGGCTGCCTTGTCTCCTTGAGGTCTAGGAGGGACAGTCTAAACCAAACCCTAACAACTGGGTACCACAAAGCTAAAGCAAAAACATTTCCACCTTAATGATATAATCGAGTTGAGAAGTGGTTTTGTATGCGTGGTGGCACATGCATGTAAGTCTAGATCTTGGGAGGCTGAGAGCAGGATTGCAAGTTCAAAACCAGTGTATGGTAACTTGGCAAGATCCTGTTTCAAAATAAAATATAAAGCTGAGTGTGGTGGTGCATGCTTCTAACCCTAGTACTTAGGAGACTGAAACAGGATGATCACAGGTTAGCAGCAAGCCTCAGCTATTTAGTGAGGCCTTCTGCAACTTAGTGAGACTCTGTTTCAAAATAAAGAATTAAAAATAAATCTGGGGGTATAACTCAGAGGTAGAATTGTCCTGGGTTCCATCCTCAGTTCCTTTATATCTATATAAAGGGACAGGGGTATATTTCAGTGGTAGAACACCCTCAGTTCAAGGGTTCAATCTCCATTACAACACACACACACACATACACACACACACACACACACACACACACACACACTTGGTTTTTCATAGGGATATGGGTAAAAATTATGACATTTACACTAAAATTTAACAAACATATTGTAGGTTGTAAGAACTCAGTTTGTTTCTGTTGAAGAAGACACTTGTAATTAAGCAAAGGGGAAATGCTGGAGTGAACCTTGTACTTTGGGGTTAGAATCTTGTAGGACATGCTCTTATAGAGCAATGCATGTGCACAGACACGCATATGAATACATTGGTACACATACATAAGTCTACTGGTGAGGCCTAGAGAGATGGCATGCTGTTATCATTTCTATTGTATAATATAAATTAAAAGTTATGCATTGACCCTATAGCCCCAAATCTACCTGCTCCCCTTTTCAGTAAGACTCCCAAGTGATCTTTCTGTACTTTCCATCTTCAATGGTTTCCTCTCCCTCTCAGTTAAACTATCAACAACCTGGTTTTTGCTCCCACCGCTTAAAACAGGAAAATGCTCTTGTTAACACCAGTAACAGCTGTGTCCATCATCCGAGCCAGTCCCCATCTTTTTTGACAACCAGCTGTGCATTTGACATCTGCACCTGGATGTTTAATGCAGGTGTCCCAGACAATATGTCTTGAATCCAACTGTCTGACCTCTCAACACCTTCCCTCCTGTATCCTTCACCCCCTCCACACAAGACACCTCTGTTCTGCACAGCATTCAGGCCAGTCACCCAAGAGTCTTGCTTGCTCCCACCTGTCAGCAGGGAGGTGTGCTGGAGAGCCCCCAAGGCTACCAGCACGGAAAACTCAATCCAAATTGTTTCCCTCCACCTGCCTTACTGGAACACCTCTCACCTGCTTGTACCTTCCCTTTGCCAAATTACGATTATGATAAACTTTTTAAAAGTAACTTTTATTTGCATGTAGTTTGGCTCATTGGATTTTGACAGGTGAAAATTCTTGCCTTACCACGACCCAGATGAGATAAAATGCTACAGGCTTCCCAGAGCAGGTTCCTACCCAACATTTCCACAAAAGCAATAACTATGCTAATGTACCACTATTGTTTTTTTTTTTTTTTTTTTTTTTTTTTTTAAGGTTTAAATTCTGTATGAATGTGTTCATACAGTGCATACTCTTTTACCTTTGGCTTTCTTAATCCAGAATTCTTCCTGGGATTTGTATTTATTGGCTTTTTTCTATTGTAACAGTTCTTTTTTATTGAGAGAAATATCTCATTGTATGAGTGCTTTAAAATTTACCTGAACAAGCCGGGCGTGGTGGCGCACGCTTGTAATCCCAGCATTCGGGAGGCTGAGACCAGAGGATCCAGGTTCGTGGCCAGCCTCAGCTACTTAGTGAGGCACTCCACAACTTACTGAGACTCGGTTTCAAAATAAAGAATAAAAAATAGGGCTGGGGGTATAGCTTGGAGGTAGAATGCCCCTGATTTCTTCAATCCCCAGTACTGCAAAAAAAAAAAAAAAATTTACCTGAACATATCAACTTTATTTATTGATTTTTAAATTTCAAGTTGAAAATGATACCATTATATATATATATATATATATATATATATATATATATATATATGAGAGTGTGTGTGTGTGTATACATGCGGACACATACATTATGGAATGGCTAAATCAAACATATGTATTTCAGCTCTTAGGCTCTTCTAAATTATTTTGTTACAAGAATATTATGGTTTAATGTCCCCGCCAAAACTCATGCTGAAATTAATCTACATTGTGAGGTATTAAGACGGTGGAAACTTAATCCAGCTGTGGCATTTGGAGACGGGACATCTGTGAGGTGATTACAGTGTGGTCACAAATAAAGGATCCAAATGCAGCAAGACTGTGGCCTCATAAGAAAAGGAGAGGCATGAAAAACTGTCTGGCCATGTGACACCCTGCCCCACCTGGGATTCTGCAGAGGTCCCCACCAGCAAAGGAGGCCCTCACAGACACAGACACTCCATGCTGAACTCCCAGCCCTCAGAACCATGAACCCCCAACACACCTTTCCTCAGGACAAATTGCCCTGTCTGTGGCATTCAGTTACATCAGTAGAAAATGTTGAAAGACAGGGCATATCTATAATACCCTTTGGTGAGCAGATAAGTGGTCTGTTTTTTGAGCATCTTTTAGAAATGGAACACTGGCCCAGAAATTGTACATAGTCTCAAAACCTGCAAAACTTTAGTAAATTGGTTGTGCCAATTGATGTGGTGTTTCTCATCTTCATGAGCATTTGGAAAGGTCAGTGTTGAAATTTAATTTAAACTCTTTTGTGGGTTTTAATTTGCAATACTCTAAGAGTTAAAGGGGGTCAGCATTTTCATGAATGTATTGGGTATTTGTAAATCTTCTTTACTATACTCCCATTAAGTGATCTGTTATTCATAAGGGCTCACAGAAACTTCCTATAAATTGTTTTTGTCTTTGTCAGATATGAGAATTACTAATATTACCTCCGACTCTATGTATTGGATTTTCATTCACTTCATAGCATCTTCTCTTTTGATAATCAGTTTACCTTTAGATTTGTTCTTTTTATGTTTTATCTTCTTTAAGGAATCAGTATTGAACTTAGTTTCATAAAATGTGGATAAGGAATAGATCTTTATATATGACTTGATGCGTCAAGACTTTTTAAATAAATATCCAACTGGTGTATGGCCATTTATTATAAATATATCCTTTCTGCACTACCTGGCAGCGCAATCATTGTCATAAATAAAAATGATAGAACAGTATGGAGTCTGCAGGCTTCCTATTCTGTTCTATTTAATTATTTTTGCCAATAATACAGTTTTAATGATTTTTCCTACATAATAAGCCTTGTTAAGTTGTGCCATAAATCCCCTAATTTTATTATTTTTAAAGAATATATATATGTATATATATGTATATATATACATATATATGTATATATGTATAAATATATATACTGAGGATTGAACTCAGAGCCTTCTACCTCTGAGCTACATCCCCAGCCCTACTTTATTCATATTTTTCATTGATGTTATTGTTTTAAAACAGGGTCTTGCTCAGTTAATGAAGTATAACTACTTGCTGAGGCTTTCTTCAAGTCTGTGATCCTGTCTCAGTCTCGCAAGTACTGGGATTACTGGTGTCTGCCACCACACCCAGCTTCATGGTTATTCTTGACCCTTTGAATTCTCATATGAATTTTAGAATCAGCATGCCAATGTTAGTAAATAAATAAATGCAAGCAAGCAGCCAAACTACCTTTTTGGAATTTTGGGGGTGGGGGTGGTAATTACATCTAATGCTTAGATCAATAGTTGGAGAAATTTACATATTGGGTACTGTTGTTTACATATTATGTCTTCCAATCCAAAAATTTAATTTGTCCATTTATGTAAATTCTCTTTCACTTTTGCCCACTCTGTTTTTACATTACTGTTTATTGGATTTGTACATCTTTGTTCTATACACATGTCCATAGCTATCTGATGCTTTATGACATCTTGTAACTAGTACCAGCTTAACATTTTCCAATTGATATAAACATACAATTGATACTTATGCTAATCTCATATTAAGTTTGGGCCAAACTTGGGCTTTCAATTTATTTAGACCGTATATTCTTTGGGATTTTCTACAAACCATCTTTTTGTTTCTTAGTTTCAGCCATCTAGGCCTTTCCCTCCTTTGCATGCTTTATTCTCTCCCCCCCCCCCCATACAGTATAGAATAGAAGTGGTGAGCACGGCAGCTTATCTCAATCCAGACCTCCGAAGGAACATTCTCAACCATTTATCTTTAAGTGTAATGTACACTATAGTGCTTTTCTTGTTCAATAGCTTTGATATGATTGAGGGAGTACCATCTCCTCATGGTTTGCTAATGAGTTTGTAACTGAGAGGTGTTGACTTTCATGACATGCTTTTTTTTTTCTTTTTTGCATCTACTGATATGCCTTGTGATTTCACTTCTATATTTATTTGAGGAGAATTGCATCAACTGATTATCAAGTACTCTAAAGAAAATCTAAACCAAAATGCTTCCAGGAAAAAAAAAAATATCATATGACTGTGGTTGGTATCTCCTTATATTGTCAGCTTTAACTGGTTGGTTTTTTTTAATTATATCAACTTATGAGAGCAATTAGCTTTCAGTTTTCTTATTTTGCCATGTCCTTGTCACATTGTGATGCTAAGAGCTATGCTATCCCATACAACTGTTTGAAACTTACCCTCTGCTTCTTCTTAAAAAGAAGTATGAGAATGATTGCTATAATTTCCTTTGGAAATATTTGAAAGAATTCACTAGCAAAGTCATCTGTTTCTGGAGATTTCTTTGTGGAAAGTTTTTAGTTGCAATGTTTTGAATAGATGTGCAACTGCTCAGACTCTTCTATTCCCTCTCCTGTTAGTAATTGTATGTGGAGTTTTTTTTTTTTTTTTTCTATGAATTTGTCTGTTTCATCCTATAATTTTAACTTACTTGGCATGATAGCCTCTTATTTTTCTAATGTTTTCAAAAATTGCAGTCCTCTTTTTGAAATCCACTATAAGATTCTACATGTTAATCTGTTCTTCCTCTCTTTATCAGTCTTGCTAGAGTTTATCAATTTTATTAAGGTTTTCAAAGAATCAACTTTATACTTCAATGACTTTTAGATTACATTTTATTTTCTGACTTCATTCAACTATCTTCTTTGTTATACCCTTCCCTTCTGCTTTTTCGAGGCTTAATTTTCTATTCTTTTTGAAAATTCTTAAATGAGGCACTTAGATCTATGACTTTTGGCTTTTCTCCAGTCATAGTATGAGTTTAAAGTGTAGTCATCTTGTGGGTACATTTCTTGGTGTCTCCACAAAGATTTGAAATATTCTACCATATTATTATTTTGCAATATTTCTAACACACGTTGTAGTTCTTTTTCTTTCCATTTATCTTATATGCCTAGAATTATATAATTATTTACAAAAATATTTATTTTTTTATCTTGTAGAATTACATTTTAATCACTATGAAGTTAGAGCTTGATGGGGACACCTCACTTTTGGAAAAATTTCTTGCCTTAAACTATGTTTTCTCTGATAGTAGAATGGATGGTACATTTTTTGTAGGCAGTGTTTGCATTTGGCATGTTTATTTTCTATGCAAACAAACTTTGTTGTTTTTCTTTTCTTTCTCATTAATAAATCATTTTTATTATGTTATACCTAAATTGCAGTGCTAACTTATTTTATAATTTCCAGTGTTATCACTAGACATTGCATATGTATCTCTAATTTATTGAAGTCCAACATAAGTTAGTATTTACTTCAAACTCCCAACATAGACACAGTGATCTAATTTATCTCCCTACTATCTTTTATAATATGATTGTCATGAAGACTCAAACTGAGATGCATTTATTTATTTTTGGCACTGAGGATTGAATCCAGGAGCATTCTAACTCCCAGCCCTATTTTATTCTTTATTTTGAAACAGAGTCTCACTAGGTTGTTGAGGGCCTTGCTAGGTTGCTGAGGTTGGCCTCAATCCTGCATTCCTTCTGTCTCAGCCCCCCATGTATTGGGATTAAGGGGGGTACCACCACAGGAAGCATTTATTCTTTAAGCTTGTGGTAATAATGATGAAGTTGGAGGCCTACTTCCTGAGTTTCTTCCTGCCCATAACCCACTCCATCCATCACAGATGCGTATTTGTCAACCACGAGATTTGTCTTATGTAAGTTCAAAGATTATAACAAGTATTCCACTCTGGTGTAAGATGTTGATAATGGAGAAAGTTATGCATATGTTGAGAGCAAGAGGTACTGGGTGTTGCAAGTCTCAATTCTTTCCTCTTAAAATTTTCTGTGAACCTAACACTATGATAAAAGTCAGCAAAAATGAATACATAAATAAAGAAGTAGTGCATTTTAAAATAGTCTACAACAGACTAAAAGTGGTTATATTCTAGGGAAATACAGAAAACTGTCATGCATCTGCCTGGACTCTCAGCCACTTACTATACCTGCTTCTGTCCTGCAAGTAATTTCAAAAGCAGAGTTCCTCAAAAGGATGCTTACAAAAATATTAATCAGCTCGTGTCACTGGGTTCTGCTCAGGACCTCTAAAGTCTACGGATCTTCTTCTATGAAAAGGTCAGCTCACAACAGTAAGAGCCTGAGCAAAGCAGAGCTCACCTAGTCTACCCCGCTAGGCCCTGCTGCACCTTACCTGTTCACTCTGCTCAGCTCACCTGAGGGGCTTCCCTGCTGCTCTGCAAACGCTCACTCTGGAGATCTTGCAGGTGTAATACCTTGGAGTGATCTTCACGCACATCCATTCCACCCTGTTTTCCTGCTCACTCCACATCCTCCTTTCTGTTTTCACTTAAGTATAATTCCTTTAGCCCAGTCTTCTAGGGCCCCCTTATCTAAATTTACACCTGCTTACCATAGCACTCCCTTTCGTCACAGTTTTTTTATATTCCTCCAGAGTATTTATAAACCCTAACTTAGCGTATGTTTTACTAT
>PVLC010031324.1:0-18840 GCA_004027655.1 Graphiurus murinus
GGTTTACTTAGCCTATAATGATAAATGTCTAAATAAGTCAGGCATGGTGGCACAAGCCTGTAATCCCAGTACTTGGGAGGCTGAGACAGGAGGATCAAAGGTTCATAGCTTCAGCTACTTAGTGAGATCCTTTTTCCAAATAAAAAATAAAATAGGGCTGGGGGTGTAGCTCAGAGGTAGAATACCCCTGGGTTCAATCCTGTGACACACACACACAGACACACACACACATACACAGCATCTAAATTAATGAAGTTTACATTACTTAGGCAAAGAAAGCTTTGCAAGGTACTTCCCATAATGAAAAGTAAGTCCTGGGTGTTTTAATGTTCTCAAACACAGGAAAACCTAACCTAACAAATAATGAAAGTGAAGCCGGGCGTGGTGGCGCATGCTTGTAATCCCAGTACTTGGGAGGCTGAGACCGGAGGAGCCGGGTTTGCGGCCAGCCTTAGCTACTTAATGAGGTCCTCTGCAACTTAGTGAGACCTTGTTTCAAAATAAAGAATAAAAAATAGGGCTGGGGCTGTAGCTCGGAGATAGAATGCTCCGGGGTTCCATCCCCAGTACCGTATAAAAAAAAAAAAAGTGAAAGTGAGTACTATTACATTAATTCATATCTTCAGGAAAAGGGAGGAGGTAGAAGGGGGGCAGAAGTCGGGGCCTAGCACCTACCTGCCACCAATGGTCGTCATCTCCCTGGGGCTTTTTGGGAACCACGCCAGTTCTGAACCAGAGCTTTCCTCGGATGTCCAGGGCCCAGAGAGTGTGCTGGTCCCCAAGAGTTATACAGACAGGCTCCAAAGCTTGCCTTTCACTGAAAATGAGCCAGAGAACACGGGTCAGCCCCACAGCCGGGCCGCCGCAGGCGGAGGGCCGCCCCATCCAGAGTCTGCGGTGGGAGTGGTGGGAGTGGCGTGAGAGGCCCGGTGCCCTCCTCACAGGGTGGACTGCCCAGGGCGGAGGAAGGAAGGGCGAATCTGAGTTACACTGCTGTGGACATAAAGTGTCCAGGTGTTGGCAGGTTCTGATGGCCATACTAAAGACCCAGGATGGTAGGAAAAGCTGTTGAGAGGAAACCGCCCAAAATGGAAGAGCAGAGGTGCCTAGGGCACCCAAGGCCCCGCGCGCCTCCGTGGCCCCACTCGTCCCTCTCCGAGGAGTGCTGTCAGCTTCCCTGCCCTCCTCTTCCACGGGCAGGTCCTCCATGGCTCCTCGGCTGTGTGCGCCCACATCTCACCTAGCTAGCTCCTCAACACTAGCTGGCACCTGTTCCACAGCTGCTGAGGCCGAGTCTCGGCCACCTTGGCACCCCGCCCCAGGCAGCCCCGGCTCAAGGCGGTACACCTGGCTGGCTCATTCAGACTGAGACCATCTGATCTGGTTTTCCTAAGGGCTGAATGTTGAATGGTAAAAAGTAAACTAACAAATGACAGTTCAGAGATCAATTTCAATTGACTCGGATGAAAACACAGAAAAGCATTAGGATCCATGACACTGCAGGCTGTGACCAGAAGCCATCTGAGAGCCGGCTGCTCTGAATGGAGATCACCCCAAGACGGGGGATGTCATGTTCAGGGTCACACTGGGAGGCAGCATGACCCAAGGGCAGGTGACCAAAGTCAGCTCCGACAACTCAGGAGAACTCCATCACCAAGGGGCCTTCAGGGGCTGGCACGGGAGCCTGGCGGAGAGTCAGGCGGAGACGGTGGAGGGGACGGGCACAAAGGCGACCCTGCCCTTACCTGACAATGTCACTCTTCCACTGCTCCCCTTCCGGACAGAAGCTGCTCACGCCCTCCCGATACAGAAGGGCCCTCTGCTCCGTCAGCGCCCACACCACGCTGTTCCGGGCTGTGATCTGGGACAGCGGGTACGGACAGTCAACCTTCACGGCTCGGGCGCAAGGGCGATCCACGCTGAGACCTGCGGGTGAGAGGGGTGGGGTCCCCAGAGACTTGCCATCAGCACCCCACGCCCCACTCGGAATCTAGGTTTGCGTGGTTTGCTTTTTTGGTACTTGGCTATCTTCTTTCCTAATGAGTGCCTTTTCTCTGTACAGTTTAGTCAACAAAAAATGACTCAATTCTACTTCAGTGTGACCTCTGTGTGAGGCACTGTTAAATACTCCTTGGAAACTAAAGGAACACAATTCACAATTCTCTGGTGTCCCACAGCAGCTTAAGAAGTCTGGAGGCACTGGGTGTGGTGGCACGTGCCTGAAATCCAGCTACCCAGGAGGCTGAGGCAGGAAGGCTAGCCTGGGCAACTTAGTGAGTGAGACCCTGTCTCAAAATTAAAAAAAAAAATACAGAGGGCCGAGGATGTGGTTCAGAGGTAGAGAGGCCCTGGGTTCAATCCCAATCCCTCCCACCCCCCAAAAAGGGCTCTGAGAGCTTTCGAGCTACCCTTTCCTCCAATAAGCCCACGCTCCTTGGGCCCCAGGTGCGGTGGGTGCCTCTACTCACCCTCTGCTTTCACCAGGGTGGGGTTCCCATGCTAGAATGCAGATTCCTCATTTCCGTCAAAGTGCAAGGCTACGGCAGGGCCACAGTGCAGTGTCCCTGACTCTCTAGCCATGGCTCTTTCCTCACTTCCTTGGGGCCTGTCTAAATGAGCCCCAAAGCCCTGTAATCCCAGAAACTGGGAGGCTGAAACAGGAGGATCGCAGGTAGAATGCCCCTGGGTTCAATCCCTAGTACCACACAAAAATCAAAACAGCTGTCATGTAAAACCTTGTGTTTGGCAGCCTCAGCCTGGAATTAGGTCTTAGTACTGCAATCTCCAAAGCACCCATGGTACATGCAACTGAGTGAGAGTCACATGCAGAGCTCTACGCCCCAGCCCCTTTTCCCTTTTTCTTTTGTGGAACCGGGGATTGAACCCAGGGGCATTCTACCTTTGAGCTGCACCCTCAGTCCTAATTTTTATTCTTTATTTTGAAACAGGGTCTAAGTTCCAGAGGGCGTCACTATGTAGCTGAGGCTGGCCACGAACCTGTGATCCTCCTGTCTCAGTCTCCCCAATACTAGGATTACAAGCGTGCGCCACCACGCCCGACTCCCTTTTCCCTTCATCCATCCATCCATCCATCCATTGTGGCAATGGGGATGGAACCCAGGAGCATTCCATCTCTGAGCTACACCTCCAGCCCTATTTAAATAATAGAGCACATTAAATTGTGCTCTCAGAATCTGCAATATTAAACAGTTGAAAACTGATTTTTTTTTTTTTTTTTTGGCGGTACTAGGGATGGAACTGAGGGGCATTCTACCTCCGAGCTATACCCCCAGCCCTATTTTTTATTCTTTATTTTGAAACAGGGCCACACTAAGTTGCGGAGGGAGGGCCTCACTAAGTAGCTGAGGTTGGCCACGAACCCGGATCCTCCGGTCTCAGCCACCCAAGTACTGGGATTACAAGTGTGCGCCACCATGCCGGGCTTGAAGACTGATCTTTCCATAAACCTAACATGGCCTCTTGCCATACAGAACTCCTGCCTCAGCCTTTCCCGGGTATGGACAGGTCTCACCGCTGCAGGAGAACCACTTCCCATTGTGCCAATGGTACGTAAATACTCACTCTCATTACAGTTTATTTTTAATAAACAAGTCCCACTGTGCCGCTTCTAGCTGCTAAAGGTTTCCCTGCGGGCAGTTTCCTAGCACAAGTTGAACTGCTATTTAGAGCAAATTATTTCTTGTTGTTTTTCCCTGTCCTATACTTGAATAAGATAGAAGCTGGGCTTTGACCTAGGTGAAAAACCCCAGCCACTTAAGCTCCTAGGGACAAATGATTATAATGTCATTGCTCTTTTACTCAATTTTAAGGCTGGATATTGCAGGACACATGATAGGAGTAAGATTCTCCTGCTCTATCTTGCGGAAAATGCTATCAACTCTTGCCCTAAATTTGTTCCCGTCTGTATCTGTGTCAGAGCGGGAACCGCTACTACAATGCATGGCGAACTTTCTAGAAGTGTTTTCGTTTACATTGCCTTTGAGCCTGGGACTCATGCGGCTGTTCTGAGTACGTGACTAACAAAGCGGGCATGCAAGAGGCAGTGGGGCGAGGAGCGCAGCGCACAGGCAGCCTTCGGCTACCTGTCTGCAGGTACAGGTCTCCGTTGGTCCTGATGATCCAGGCCGTGTCGTCGCTCAGGGCCACAAACACGGCCTGGGGCAGGGCCTCGTACCAGTGCCGCTTCCCCTTGATGGTGACTTTTCCACAGGCGAAAGCACGGTTAGATTTCTGCTCGATTTTCCAGAGAAGAGCTCCTGTGGAAATAAAAATTCCACTCACTGTCCAATAAATATTACAATTACAAAAAACTTCATTCTTGGCTCTGTTAGGGAGAAGTCTCTACAACACACCCTGTTGCTTCCACTCCAACTGCGGGCAAGCCCACCGTGCCGGGGTTTGAATCTTTGGCTACCACCCACCAGCCGCGTCTTTGGGCACAAGTCGCTGAATATCTCCGGCCTCACTTCCCTCATCTGTGGAATGGAGTCCCCTCCTCCTTACAAGGCTGATTTAAAAGCTGGAGGTAAGAAGAGACTCACGACATAGCACTCGGAGCTGGGCACGTTGCAGGGACTCGTCACAGGGGAAGAAGAGTTGTGACAACAAGAGAGGTTGATGAAGCAAGTGTCCAATAGACACCCGAGGCACACTGTGCCAGGACCGGCCAGGAATCCTGCAGGGACCAGCTCAATGGACACCCCGAGGCACGCTGTGCCAGGACCGGCCAGGAGTCCTGCAGGGACCAGCTCAATGGACACCCCGAGGCACGCTGTGCCAGGACTGGCCAGGAGTCCTGCAGGGACTAGCTCAATGGACACCCCGAGGCACGCTGTGCCAGGACCGGCCAGGAGTCCTGCAGGGACCAGCTCAATGGACACCCCGAGGCACGCTGTGCCAGGACTGGCCAGGAGTCCTCCACGGACCGGCTCAATGGAAGAGATGCACAGAAAGGATGCATTGGAGCTGGGTGGGCCTTTCATTCAGAAAGGGATTCTGATGATCAGAGAAAGGGGCAGCAAGGAAGAAGGAAGACAGAGGTCGCTGCAGATGCCGGGTGGGCACCGGTCAGGGCGGCCGAGGTGAGGAACCACTGGGGGACGGCTGAGAGGGAGCTGGGCTGGACGAGAGGCTCTGCCCCAATGCCACGAGGCCCAGGGGCTCCAGAGCCTCTCCAAAGACACGGGCCCCGAAGGACATCTTACCTGAGAAGGCCAACTTCAGAGAGAGAGAGATCGAGATCCAACCAGAGCAACAAGGGACCGAATTGTTGGGAAATACAAAATAATTAAAAATGACCAGGAGAGAACTTACATTTCTTAATGGCTAGGGAGATGAATACAAAGGCTGATGACAGAAACAGGAAACAGATGCGGACGCCCGATCACATAGCGCCAGCTGATGGAGCCGGCTGTTACCTCAGCCAGTCTCTGAGGACAAGTTTTTCAAACAAGGAGTAAACAAAAGCAAGGAAAACAACCCTAAGCAAACTACTATTTTAACGGTGACAAGACAAGAGAGCGTAAAGAGAGGCTCGTGGTAAAGATAAGAAGAGGGGGCCTTGCCTAGCCCCGTGTCTTAACAAGAAACCGCTCCCTTCCACACCAGACACGCATGCTTCTGCCTCCCCACCCCCTGGCCGCCCCACCCAACAGGTGCGGAAGTGGCCAACATTAAGAAAATGCAGAGTAAATTATTCCGGGCAGAAAAGGGAGGTCTTTGAGCTCAGCAGAACCTCGCTGCTTGAATTCGCTCAGATGCCTAACGACAGGCTGCAAGAATGAAAGGGCTCTCCTGCAGTCAGGAGTAGAGCATCGTCCAGAGCACGTAGCTCACTCAAAAGGAGCTTCTAAAAAGGAAGCTAAGTAACTGGAACACATCCGTGGGCCTGTCCAGAGTTCAAGTTGCTCTAAGGCAACACTGACAAACGGAAGTATTTTATTTTTATAAGGACTAAGTATAACTTTAAAAACCCTCAAAATTCAAACTGTAGAGCTTACATGTGTTACCACTTGCAATTAATATGGAAACAAAAACTCAAACTGAACCCCTATTATGCTATTAAGGGATGTCAAGGGAAGCGATTCCCCATCTGTGGGGATCCCTGGCGCTGAGGCACAGGGAGGCCGTGGGCTAAGACGTCTGCACCTGGAGCGGCGCTGGGGTCGGGAGCCGGGGAGGCGAACCTGAGGGGGAGACCGCCACCTGCTGGACAGCATCTTCAAACTTCTGCCAGCGCAGCCCGGCGCCTGGCAGCGCGCTGCAGAACAGGCTGCCTTTGTAGTCCAGGCACCAAATATACTTCTCGGAGACCGCCAAGCTGAGTATGCCATAGCCAGGACCCGAGTAGCCCATCCAGCTCTCTGCAAACTTACAAGGACAGAGTCCGGTGAGATCTGTGGCAGGGGACAGCTGCATTCACTGAACTGTTGTCAACGAGAAAAGCGAGCAGACTATCAACATGATACAGCTGAAAGGATTTTTGAGGAGCCATGCAGAGAATGCCCCAGCTTCTTTGACTCCCCCTTTTAGAAGCATGTGGAATAGGAACTGTGGTCCCCCCGGAAGCCTCCCAGAACCGCCCTGGGCAACATTTTGTCATGTGGTACCTTTCTCGGCAATGCTTAGCCTGCATGACATTAAAGGGACCTGCTTTGCTCTGCAGCACACTGGCTCTCCACAAGGGGGCGCGCTCGTCAGCATCAGCATGCAAATCCACTTTCTGTGCAGCTACTCAGCACAGATGCAGGACACCGCGACAGCGGCACCGCCACTGCCTTTTTAATCATAGTTTTCTTTTTGTTTTTTGTTTTTGCAGTACTAGGGATTGAACTCAGGGGCATTCTACCTCTAAGCTACACCCCCAGCCCTATTTTTTATTCTTTATTTTGAAACAGGGTCTCACTAAGTTGCGGAGGGCCTCACTAGGTAGCTGAGGCTGGCTGCGAACCTGGATCCTCCGGTCTCAGCCTCCCGAATGCTGGGATTACAAGCATGCGCCACCACTCCCGGCTCTAATCAGAGTTTTCAAGCGCCGTTCGTTCCATCCTGCAGACTCATGTGGAATGTCACATGGGGACAGCTGTGGAAGCCAGGCCAAGACAATCGGAACTGTGTACACCAAGGTTTCGTTGCTAGGCTTCTTTTAAAAATGAAAGCTAAATAAAGGTCCTTATGCTTTAGCAACTTTCTAAAACTGCAAAGGAAATTGACATACTTGTACAAATACCTGATATGGATGTTCAGTGCTTCAGAGACAAGCAGTGCTCACCTCTTCTCCATCTGACCTGCTCAACACGGCAAGCCACGTTCTGACCCACCCCCGCCCCCGCCAAAAAAAAAAAAAAAAAAAAAAAACCCACAAAATGTCTCAGCTTTTCAGCTACCTAGAGCAGGACATGGTGGCGAAAAGTTGGGGAAGGGAGGGTCCTCAAAAAGGTCAGGATCCCTCGCACCTAAGTAAGGGCCTTCCTAAACCCTGGCTAGTATCCCGTATCAGGTGGCTGCCCTGCTGTGACTTCCCACAGTCCTGCTCATAGCTGAGCACCCACGCCTGAGTCCCGCTCAACTGTGTCTTCTGAACATGTACCCGTCCTCCCCTGGAGGCTTGGGCACATGAGCTGGAATCCACAACTGGCTGCCATTGGGCTGCGGCGGCCATCCCCAGCACACAGTGCCCGGCAGCCGAGGGCGCGCAGAGCAGGAGGAGGAGGAGGCGTGCAGGAGAGCGAGGTCACCTTCGAGGCATGATAGCACGGAGGATGGGACAGGGCTGGGCCCACTCTGCCCTTCATTTACCATGTGACCTTCACAAGGCACTTCATTCTTCTGAGTATCAATTTCCTCTTCTATAAAATGGGGACAATGGTGACCGTTTCATAGTTGGTGTGGGGAGGGGTGGGACAGTACCAGGAATTGAACCCAGGAGTGTTGTATCACTGACCTCTCAACACCTTTAAATTATTTATTTAGAAAGTAAGGACTCTCTTATTTTTTTTCTTTTTCGTATTGGGGATTGAACCCAGTCAGGGGCATTCTACCTCCAAGCTATATGCCCAGCCCTTTTTATTTTTAAATTTTGAAACAGTCTTCCTTAGTTGCTGAGTGTCTTGCTAAGTTGCTGAGGCTGACCTCAAACCCTCCATCCCCATCTCAACCTCCCAAGCACTAGAATTACAGGTATGCACCATCACACTGAGTTGTACTTTTTAGTATAAAATGCCTGTGTAAGCTGGGCATTGCACACATCTGTAATCCCAGTACTTGGGAAGCTGAGACAGGAGGATTGCAGATTTGAAGCCAGCTTCAACAATTTAGCAAGAGTCTAAGCAACTTAGCCAGATCTTGTTTCCATATAAAAAATAAAATAGGGCTAGGAGTATAGCTCAGAGGTAGAATGCCCCTGGGTTCAATAACTAGCACCCCCCCCCCCACATATACACAAAATAAATAAAATAAAATGCCTAAGTGCCTCTTAAATTGACTCACAGGAGGCTGGCCACCCCACATCTGATCTTGTCTGTACAGTGTGCCAGGAGTCTTAGGTCACTGTTAAGAGACTGAAAGACAGCGGTTCTGCCCCACTGGCTGTTGACAGTGCCTTGTAGGGGTGTGACTACAGAGGAGGGTAGGAGATGCCCCACTTCCAACCTGCTCCGAGGGTCTCCACGTCACAGGTGGTCCTCTGCCTGGTGGTTTTCTGGGATGGCCACAGGCTAACGCCAAGCGCCCACTGGACTGGCCTTGCTGGGTCAGAGTAAACAGCAAGATGCTCCTATTGTTGGTAGTGAGTTACTGAGCAGGGCCAGGAGTAGTTCAGGCCATTCAAGGTCGCTGAGCTGCAAATGCTCCCAAACACAACCTTCAAAACATACTTGGTATGGTGGCACAGGCCTTTAATCTTGGTACTTGAGAGCCTGAGACAGGAGGACTACAGGTTCAAGGCCAGTTTCAACAACTTATTGAGACCCACCGCAACTTAGTGAGACCCTGTTTCAAAATAAAAAATAGAAAGGAGCCAGGCATTGTGGTACACACTTGTAATCCCAGTACTTGGGAGGCTGAGACAGGAGGAACACAGGTTTGAGGACAACCTCAGCAAGTAATGAGACTCTCATCAACCTAGGGAGATCCTGATTCAAAATAACAATAAAATAGGGCTGGGGGTATATCAAGAGGTAGAATGTCCCTGGATTTAATCCCCAGCATATCACACACACACACACACACACACACACACACTACTAGCCCGCCAACAAAGTGGCACACATCTGCAATCCCAGTACTTGGGACGCTCAGACAGGAGGATCACAGGTTTGAGGCCAGCATGTGGTAACCTAGCTAGACCCTGTTTCAAAGTAACAAATAAAAAGGAGAACAGCCCTAGGTTCAATCCTCAGAACCCAAAAATAAAAGACAATGAGTAAGTCCCAGTTGTGGCCCCGTCAGAGCCACATACCTGCTCTGACTTGAGCAAGGTGGCGTCATCGGCGCCTGGCTGGCTCAGGTCCTGCAGGGAGTGGCTAACTCTGAGCTCCGCCACACTTGTCTCCGAGGACGAGGACGGGAGTCCGTGGGCATAGATGTCCTCCTCGTCACTGGATGTCAGCGCCTGGTCCCGGGAAGGCTGCTCAGGCCAAGGCTCCGGGTCGCTGGCCACCAAGGCGGAGGGCGGAGGGGTCAGGTGTGCTCCACTCCCTACGGCACCTGCAGACGCGGATGTGTCTTTCTGACAGGTGTCACCGTCAGTGAGTGCACCCGGGGGGTGAGCTAGGCCCCCCTCGTGGGTTAGGACATCCTCAGGACCACCTTCGGCAGCTCTGCTCCCAGGAAGCCAGGGCTCTGCACCCGGGGCCCAGCGGGGGATGGAGTGCCCCGTGAGCGAGTCCGGGAGGGGGGCTTCAGAAAAGGTGCCGAGGGGGCCATCGGGTTCCGTGTCCTCCGGCTCCGGTGCCTCCGCGGAGCTGTCCTGTTCTCGGGAGGGAAACCGTCTGTGGTTCGGGGTATCGTCTGTGGGAGCAGGCTCTGCGGTGCGGCTGGGGACATCACTACCTCCTGCACCCTCTCTGGGGAACAACGGCAAGCTCAACACTCCGTTGGGCAGGTCCTCCGTCTCCCGTGCGTGGCTGTGTCCTGGGATTTCTGTCCTGCCGTTGTCCTTTTGTTCATCCTGTCCAGCAGGGGCGGACTCAGGCACTTCAAGGACGCTGAATGTGTCGGGGTCGCTATCCTCCAGCAAGACGGCACTCGCCGGGCCAGCGAGGCTGCTGCTTTCCTCACCGGGAGACTCGGGGTTTGGCAGGTCCACACTACTGCCCAGAACGCTTGAGGTCAAGGACAGCAGGTCTGAGTTCAAGGACTGGGGGCTGTCCCCGGGAAACTCAGAGCAGGGAGTCGACTCCAGGGAACTGTGACAGGCGGTCCTGCTTCCACCCTCTGCTTTAAAAGGAGAACATTCGAAAAGGTATGACTCTGCATAAATAGCAAGAGATTACTTAAAAAACAAACTCCGGACTCAAGAAAAAATATTATAAATGAAGAATAACCTCTTTTGTACAATCATCCCAACACAAGAATATGGTATTTTTTTTTTTTTTTTTGTCCTGGGTATTGAACCTAGGGGCATTCTACTTCTGAGCTATATCCCCAGCCCTTTTTTAATTCTTTATTTTGAAACAGAGTCTCACTAAGTTGTGGAGGGCCTCACTAAGTAGCTGAGGCTGGCCTCAAACCTGTGGTCCTGCTGTCTCAGCCTCCCAAGTACTGGGATTATAAGCATGCTAGCCCCAATTTTATTTCTTATTTGGTAACAGGGTCTCACTAGGTTGCTGAGAACCTCACTAAGTTACCAAAGCTGGCTTTAAACCTGTGATCCTCCTGTCTCAGCCTCCCAAATGCTGGCATTATAAGTTTGCACCACCATGCCCAGCCTTCAAGACTGGTTTTTGTTTGTTTGTGGTACTGGGGATTGAACCCAGAGGCATTCAACCTCTGAGCTACACCCCCAGTCCTATTTTTTTATTCTTTATTTTGAAACAGGGACTCACTAAGTAGATGAGGCTGGCCATGAACCCATGATCCTCCTGTCTCAGCCTCCCAAGTACTGGGATTACAAACGTGCACCACCACATCTGGCCTTCAAGACTTTTTTTATCACATGGGTGCAGATACCGTATTCACTGATGAGCTCTAGGCTGCACTCAAGAAGTGCTAAGAAAGTGGGATGGGAGCAGAGTGGGATGTTCGACTGTACCAGCATCAATTTCTAAAAAATATTAAAATGAGCCGGGCGTGATATCGCACGCTTGTAATCCCAGCATTCGGGAGGCTGAGACCAGAGGATCTGGGTTCGTGGCCAGCCTCAGCTACCTAGTGAGGCACGCCGCAATTTAGTGAGACTCGGTTTCAAAATAAAGAATAAAAAAAATAGGGCTGGGGGTATAGCTCGGAGGTAGAATGCCCCTGAGTTCAATCCCCAGTACCACAAAAAAAAAAAAAAAAAAAAAAAAAAAAAAAAAAAAAAAAATTAAAATGCTCAGGAGCTGGGCGTGGTGGCGCATGCTTGTAATCCCAGTACTTGGGAGGCTGAGTCTGGAGGATAGCAGGTTTGCAGCCAGCCTCAGCTACTTAGTGAGGCCCTCTGCAACTACTTAGTGAGACCCTGTTTCAAAATAAAGAATAAAAAATAGGACTGGGGGTATAGCTCAGAGGTAGAATGCCCCTGGGTTCCATTTCCAGTACCGCAAAAAAGAAAAAAAAAAAAAAATGCTGAGGAATCTGATAACATTTCCCTTTAATACTGCAGTGACCTTTAGCTAGAGAGATTCAATAGGCACCCAGCAGTAAAGGTTTAACAAGTTCAGTGTTGAATCCCATATTTGGTGACATACCCAGTAGTAAATGTGAAATGTCCCTGTGTACACCAGTGTAAACGTTCTTCCTATTTCTACGACTCTCCCCCTATGTCTGCAGAATAAATGGTCTAATAAATGGCATACATGGACAAGCCAACATTTTAACTTAAACACTGAGATCAAAACCCAGGCCCTTCAGGCGGGAAACAGCACAGATGAATGTTCTGTCTTCACTCAAACCTTACAGAGATACTTTATGCTCGTGTATGTGTGTGTCTTATTCTTTGTTAATATGTAGAACATGCCGGGTGTGGTGGGGCATGCTTGTAATCCCAGCACTTGGAAGGCTGAAACAGGAGGATCACATGTTCAAGGACAGCCTCAGCAATTCAGCAAGGCTCGCAAGTAACCTAGTGAGACCTTGTTTCCAAATAAGAAATAAAATCGGTCTGAGGACGTAGCTTGGAGGTAGAATGCCTCTGGGTTCAATCTCTAGTATCAAAAAAAAAAAAAAAAGTAGAACATTTCACAGTGCAGCCCCCTGGGGAGGGCTGTATTTGTTCTCTGAAGCCTTCTGCCTTTCCCTGAGCGGGCGAGCACTCTCAGTGAGAAGTGACGCTCCTACACGGCAGCGCCCACTGGCAAGGGCTTTGGTCAGACCCCCCCCAGGAGCACGCGTCTGTGCGCTTGGCTAGACAGTACCTGTCTTCTTCTTCCTCCTCTTCTTCTTCACTTTGATGGGTTTCACAACAAGCTCCTGCTCAAAGTCTTCCGAGCTGATGACGCTGAACCTCTGCGCGGAGGCCTGGCCGCCCCTGGCCAGCTCGGGCGCTGCCTGGAGCCCGGGGGCCAGCGGTCCAGAGCTGCTGTCGGTGGAGTTGAGCGAGCTGCTCCTGCTCCGGGGCTCGCTGGCCACTGAGCTGGCCACAGAGGAGCCTCTGAGCCTGGGCTCAGGGACCGCCGGCCCCAGCGGCTTCTCCAGGGGGCCCTGCTCTGAACACGCGGCCGTCTCCAGACCATTCCTCACTGAGAAAGAAGTGCGGAAAACACTGATTATTCAAGAGAAAGTACACGCCACTTATTCTGGTTTGTTAGCTTTAAATACTAGTTGTCACAGAGGAAACTGAGGCTCCAGTCTACTTCTAAATTCACAGAAACCAGTAAAACTTAGAGTCACACAAAAAACATCAAAACTGGTAAAATAATTCACCATAGCCATCTCCTGTAAATATCAACAGTATGGCAATACCACTGAGTACACAGTATTTCTCATTTTGACTTACAAAGGAGAAATATCTGTATAAAAATGGGTTTGGGCCGGGCGTGGTGGCGCACGCTTGTAATCCCAGCACTCGGGAGGCTGAGACCAGAGGATCCGGGTTCGAGGCCAGCCTCAGCTACCTAGTGAGGCACTCAGAAACTCAGTGAGACTCGGTTTCATAATAAAGAATAAAAAATAGGGCTGGGGGTATAGCTCGGAGGTAGAATGCCCTGGAGTTCAATCCCCAGTACCGCAAAAAAAAAAAAAAAAAAAAAAAAAAAAAAAAAAAAAAAAAAAAAAAAAAAAAAAAAATGGGTTTGGTTATACCTCATATTTACACTATGCCTTAAATATACCTTAATATTTCTCAAAGGACATTTGAAAAATACATGTGTAGCTATAATCAAAATTCTTGAAATTCAGGGAGGGAAAGATACTTTTCCTCTAGAATGAACTCAGGACAGGAAGCTGGGCATCGGTGCAGGCGGAGCACAGTGACAGGGGCTCAGGGCACACCCCTGCACTCAGACCCCACGGCCACACGGCCTCATCCTCCTCTCCTCACACGCCGAGGTCGCCAGGGCCACGGCGGCTCCCGCTGCAGCCCCCTCAGCACAAGGCTCGCGTCGGCTTCCGTCAGTTCCACCGTCCTTTCACTCCTGAGTGTCCACTGGGTGCCAGACCCCAGTCCAGGTGCCAGGAGACACAAGGCTCCTGCACTTGTGGCACCAACGTGCCACCGAGGTCCCTGGCTGGGGCTGACTGTGGGCTCGGGGTGTGCACTGGGGACGGCAGGGGCAGGGCTCTGTTCTCAAGTGACTCGTGGAAGATTACATAAATGAGCAGAGGAGCCGGGCGTGGTGCCCCACGCCTGTAACCCCAGTACTTGGCAGGCCGAGACAGGAGGATCACAGGCTCGAAGCCAGCCTCAGCTACTTAGTGAGGCCCTCCTCAACTTAGTGAGACCCTGCTTCAAAATAAAGGATAAAAAATAGGGTTGGGGGTGTAGCTTAGAGGTAGAATGCCCCTGAGTTCAATCCCTAGCACAACATACACACACACACCAAACAAATAATAAAAAATAAAAAGAAATAAATGAACAGAAGATCTTGGTCCAGGGCTAGGCTGTCTGTCCAATCTGACAGCCAGTATCCACATGTGGATATTTAAATTCAAATTAATTAACATTCAACCAAATTTGAAATTCAGCTAACACATGGACAGTGACACCCGCCAGACCACTGGTGCAGATGTGGAACAGTCATCACACAGAGAGTCCTGGACAGCAGAACGTGGCCTGGCCTGATGGTTCCATGCCATGGCTCCTCCCGTCAGCTGCGCTGACACTGAAGACCCAGCTCACAAACTCAAGAGAGCTCGGAATATTCATCCAACTTGCCTCTCCTACTGGAGTAAGTGGCAGCGATGGGGGGAGGAGTCTGCACAGCTGCGGTCTCCACTGGGAGCGAGTTCACCACTGAGCCCAGAGACAGAGAGCACCAGGATATCTGGTGCTTAACAAGAATCCTGTTACGATTCTTTGCTCCTTAGAATTTGAACTTGTATGAATTATAAAAACAAACAACAAAAAGTCAAAAGCAGCCGGGCGTGGTGGTGCACGCTTGTAATGCCAGCATTTGGGAGGCTGAGACCGGAGGATCCGGGTTCTCGGCCAGCCTCAGCTACCTACTGAGGCCCTCTGCAACTTAGTGAGACCCTGTTTCAAAATAAAGAATAAAAAATGGGGCTAGGGGTGTAGCTTGGAGGTAGAACGCCCCTGAGTTCAATCCCCAGTACCGCAAAAAAAAAAAAAAAAAGTCAAAAGCACAGAGAAAAATCAATCTCACAAGGAAGAACCATGTCTAGGGAAAAGATATGTCCCAGATGACAGATTCAAACATTCTAAATCTTATGCAAATCTATGTCTTTTGAGGCATTAGCCCCTCATACTATCTCTGACATGGAGGGTACCAGCAGGGGCTGGTTGAGTGCTTTCTTTTGGGCTTGGGGGTGGGGTTTTTTTTGGCAGTACTGGGGATTGAACCCAAGGTCTCTTGCATGCTAATAGTCTCAAGTGCTCTACCACTAAGCCATACCTCAAGCTCTTCTTAAATTTCATTCTGAGACAGGGTCTTACTCAGTTGCCCAGGCTGGCCTTAAACTTGTGATCCTCCTGCCTTAGTCCCCAAAGGAGCTCAAAAAATAGGTGTGTGCCACAGCCACCCAGCAAATCAAGTGGCTTCTGATTTCTCCTTCCTACTCACCAACCTCCCCATGAGCACACCAGGAAGGCAGTTCCATCGAATATGAGACTGTCCAACCTAACCCTTAAGTAGGAACTTTCAAGAAGTGTCATAAACATTATTTTCAGAATTATAAGAATGCTCCACATACCTCCTTGCTTAAATAAAGCTGCAGTAATTTAGTAAACAAATGGTAAATTTTATAATTATAAACCACAATTACATTCCATAGTACTTCCCATCATACGAACCTATTGATGCTAGTCCTTCAGGCCTGCTCGAAATTCTTATAATGTTTCTATCTCCCTTTAAGAAAAATATTTCATTTCCTGTGCATGAAACAGACACAATATCACCTGATCCTTCCAAACCAGCAATCGTGGCCTGTCAAAAATAAATAAATAAAGACAGTCACAAAACCAGGCAATAGTAACAGTTAGAAGCATAAAAAAACACATGTAAGAATCTAAACTAGGTGTGGTGGCTTATGCTTGTAATCCCAGTACTTGGGAGGCTGAGACAGGAGGATCATAGGTTCAAGGTCAACCTCAGCAACTTAGTGGGACCCTTTGCAACTTAGTGAGACCCTGTTTTAAAACAAAAGAATAAAATAGGGCTGGGGTGTAGGTCAGAGGTAAAATGTCCCTGGATTCAATCTCCCGAACCAGACACACATACATACAAAAAAAAAAAAAAAGCCAGGCGTGGTGGCGCATACTTGTAATCCCAGTACTTGGGAAGCTGAGACAGGAGGATCCAGGTTCTCAGCTAGCCTCAGCTACTTAGTGAGGCCCTCCGCAACTTAGTGAGACCCTGTTTCAAAATAAAGAAGGGTGTAGCTCAGAGGTAGAATGCCCCTGAGTTCAATCCCCAATACTGCAAAAAATAAAAATACAAACAACTAGTAAGTCAAGTGATAACTGTACTTTGTTACAGCTTCCTAGAAATTCTTTAATTTAACCTGAAGTTAGATAATATCTGACAGATACAACTTTAGCAGAGGTGGCAGGACCAAGCGAGCAGAGCCTCTTCACTGTTGGCCTCTGCCCGGGCCTGCCAGGCCCCCCCCTCCTTATGACACAAAACACATCCTCCTGGGCAGGCAGGGGCCTGTGCCACCTCGGCCTGGCTGTCATCCCGGCCTCGGCTATGCTTCATGTGCCCTGGACACGCCAGCCCAGACCTCAGCCCTGTTCCTCCACAGCCTGTGGGGGCGGGGGAAGGGGGCACGTGCTCTTGTCTCTGCTTGGCTCCTCCCTTGTCCCTGTTCACTGGGGCAGTTCCAATTTTACCCAGAGGCCACCTCCTCAAGAAGGGTTCCCTGGCAGCGGCAGCACCAGTACAGGGACACCTGTCTGGTCCTCTTCAGCAATGCCCGGCTCCCCAGGAGCTCACAGCACGCATGCAAACCTCAGGGTGTCTCCCTGGGCTGCAGCATCCCCTGCTGGGAGCTCTCAGGTGGGAGAGGCTGTGCGCCTGGGGTTCCTGGCCTTTGATAGCTGAGAACAAACGACAGCCACAGCACAGCCTCAGCCGGCACGACGTAGAGAAAGCTCCTGCTGGTCGGCCATAGTGCGAGGAGAGACTAGTTCACTGCAGAGATAAGGAGGGCCTCAGTTCACTGCTGATTTTCACATCGCCCCGACAAACAGAAACAGGCCTGCTGCCACGGGGAGGAGCAGACTCCATGGCAGCAGCAGTGTCTGTTCAGGGACATCCTGTCTCCACTTCCTTGCTGTGAAATGAAGTTAATTACAGCTACTGGGCAAAACACTGGGTAGGCGCTCAGATGAGAAGAACTGATGTGTAATTACAAGGCAGCCTGATGCCACTTACAATAAGTTCAAAAGGAACCCAGGGAAAGAAGAAAAATTAAGTTCTTTTTTTTTTTTTTGCGGTACTGGGGATTGAACTCAGGGGCATTCTACCTCCGAGCTACACCCCCAGCCCTATTTTTTATTCTTTTTATTTTGAAACCGGGTCTCAGTAAGTTGCAGAATGCCTCACTAGAAAAATTAAGTTCTTTTTTTTTTTTTTTTTTTTTTTTTGCGGTACTGGGGATTGAACTAAGGGGCATTCTACCTCCAAGCTATAGCCCCAGCCCTATTTTTTATTATTTATTTTGAAACCGGGTCTCGCTAAGTTGCGGAATGCCTCACTATGTAGCTGAGGCTGGCCTCGAACCTGGATCCTCCGGTCTCAGCCTCCCGAATGCTGGGATTACAAGCGTGCGCCACCACGCCCGGCTGAAAAATTAAGTTCTTATAACTGAGAACAGAGTACCAAAAATGTCTTTTGAAACATCCCTCAGCAAAGAGGTGAACGTAAGGGTAGAAGGTGATCCCCAATCCAACAGCCCCGACCGCCCCATTTTACAGATAAGGAAACCAGGCTCAGGCAGATGAGACTCCAGGTTACAGGCAGAACCAGGCTTGACTCTTCTCCCGGGTCAGTTTTCTTTCTACCAAACCAGTATTACCAGACATGGCTGATGACAGCAATTAAGGAGGCTTCAATAGAAAACAGCTGAATTTCATTTTCTGCTGGTGCACACCAAATAAGTAAACCCTTCCTTCCTTTTTTTTTGGTGGTACTGGGGATTGAACTCAGGGGCATTCTACCTCCAAGCTACACCCCCAGTCCTATTCTTATTTTGAAACACGGTCTCACTAGGTTGCTAAGAGTCTCACTACTTGCTGAGGTGGTTCCTGAACCTGCAATTCTCCTCTCAGCCTCCCAGGCACTGGGACTACAGATGTGTGCCACCATGCCCTTTACTTTTCTAGTGAGACTCTGTGAGAGCCCTCCAGGGCTCAACATGGAGGACCTGAGCAGGACAAGACTGCTCTGCAGTCTGGGGTGGAAAAAGAGAGAAAGAGAGACAGAGGGACAGAGAGAGAGAGACAGAGGGACAGAGAGAGACAGAGGGACAGTGTGTGTGTGTGTCGGGGTGATTTGAGCAAAAGCTCTCTTCTTAGGATAAGAAGAAGCTGAAACCAAACAGCTTTGTTCAAAGTCCAAAATCTGTCTTGAATGGTGATGTTATTCTGATTTAAACAGAATTCTTCCCTATCATGATTTAATGATGATGCTAAATATGGCCCAAGATACGTCATTAAGTTAAAAAAAAAAAGTGATGTATGTTGAGGGAGGCAAATAATACAGCACCACTGGGTGAGAAAAAGTGTAAAAGAACAAAGGAAAGAGCAAGCTGAAGGGAGTAACTGGTAGCCAGAGAAACACGGCCCTGGGGATGGGGTGTCACTAGTGCAGTACGCACGCTGGCACGTTAGTTCAATCCCTAGCAAAGGGAGAAGGAAGGAGGAGGAGGGAGGCACCTCAAATAGATCATGAAGAACACTGTGTATGTTCGTGTGGTACGAGGCATCAAAGGGGCACGCTTCTGCTAAGCTATATTCCCAGCACTTTTTTTTTAATTTTTTTTTTTTTTTTTTTTTTTTTT
>PVLC010031325.1:0-18870 GCA_004027655.1 Graphiurus murinus
AAAAAAAAAAAAAAAAAAAAAAAAAAAAAAAAAAAAAAAAAAAAAAAAAAAAAAAAAAAACTGCAAAAAAAAAAACCACCTCTGAGTATTTGAGTATTGTCTTTAATTGGGCTGACATCTGATGTTGGTCCTTGGAGTATGTCATATCAGCAATCATTTCACCCTGGGGCTTGGTGAGGACGTCAAGAGAGATGCTAGCCTGCTGGACTGGTGCGGTGAGGGAAACTCCTGACACTAGAATTGGAAAAGATCACATTAGGCCTGAGAGGAATGAGAAAAGTGTGTGTGAAGTCAGCCTTTAAATAGTCTGTGGTTGCTTTCCAGAATGGAAATTCACCTTCTTTGATGGGTAGAGAGGAGAGTGACTACTATGAAGGCAGCTGAGTACACAAGACAGTGGGATTTGGAGGAGGCATAAAGCAACTTGAAGGGAGCCCAACTTGAAAAGAGGAAGGAGCATCAACTACAGAGTTGCCCTGGCTCAGAGGCAAAGTTCAGAAATAAGAAATAAGTAATTTCCTTCCTCTTGCTGCCCTTTGTCCTTATATGTGTGAGACATAGCAGAAATTTAAAGGCCAAGAGAAAGACTGAGAGTGAGCAAAATAAACCGAAGAAAGGGAATGTAGAAGAAGGAAGAGAGGTGTCAGATGGGGGTAAGGAGAGGGATCACACTGGAAAAGACTGTCAGACATATAAGGTCCAGGTTTGAAGAGAATAAAGATAGGACTGAAGTAATTCTAGAACTAGCTGGAAAGAATGAGTAGAGAACTAGGCCCATTGAGCTATTCCCAGGAGACACTTTCTTATACTGACAGTTTAACTGTGGACGGAGGAGACACGGACAATGGATTGTTACACAGGGTCTCACCTTCTGCACCCTCCTTTTTTGTCCATCTTCTGCTCTTCAGTTTTTTCTTTCCCTCTTCTGGCTTCAAAACCTACTCTTATCTGCCTATTTGACCTTTTTGTTTGCCTTAAACTAAAGGGCAATCATCTGATCTTGGGAGATTGAGATGAGGCTGAAATTTCAGTTACTCTGATAGGCTGGTGACTTAGGAGCCTCACTTTGGGAAGGACAGAATTTTTGTTGGTTCTTCTGATAGCCCACCGTTGAGGAACCCTCTCACTCTATTCGGTGCCCAAACTGGACAGGTCCTGAATAGCCAAGCTCTAAGAAAAGGTCCAGAAAAAGTTTTAGACTTTGCTTTTTTAGAAAGAACCATTGGATAGAAAACAATGCCAGTGTGTCTGGATACAGCATCTCCATGTTGGGGTTCAAGACCTCATAAAGAGCCAAATAACAGACGGTGATAGGTGTGTTTTTAAAGAAAATGTGAAATGCAAATGCCACTGAAATTTCAACAACAAATGAAAAGGGCTAAATCACAAGTGGGAATAGAGTTGAAACTTATGAGATAATTACTGAATTTCTCCTTACATCTACAAAGCACTGTGGGGCACACAAAGGTCCAGGATCTGCCCAAAAAGAATTTAAAATCAGCTCATGAAACCAGTAGATGAAAATAGAAATAACAATGCAAGAATTAAATGCACAAGCATAATTTCAACAATTTCTCTGGGAATAAAGCCATTGTAATTTCCTCTCAGAGGTTGGAAGAACCTGGACTATAGAAGAGTCTGTTAATTCCCTGCAAGGGGTTGGTATCTGGGCTGCAGGAGCCATTAGTTGAGGGCAGCAGGTAGCTCCAAATGACATTTTTAGTGTCTACTTTGATCCTCTTCCCAGATCCAGTCCCAGGGTTCAGAAAAGAAAGTAACCCTCTCTGCTCTCTCCTCCTCTTCATTAGAACCCCCACACCCCCAGCCTCACAGCACTCCCTAGTCTGAAAACTCACCATCTGAGCCCCAAGCAGAACTGTGCCTTCTCACCACTATCCAAGATGGGTAGCCACAAACCCTGCCTTCCCTTTCCTCATTCTCTGCAGGAAGTAACTGCCTTTCCCCTAACCTTTTACAGCATACATGTCATAGTACTTTTGAAAATGAACATAAATTATGTTTCTTTTCAAACAGAGAGACCTGATGCAGGACAGGCATTCCCTGAAGCTGGCATTCAAAGATGGAGACATAGTCCCCCAGCCTGGGAGCTTCTTTGGAGGTAGTGGAGCTGATCTTAGGATGATGCTGGACTTGGGGGATGAAAGTATGATTCACTTCTCAGCCAGAAGAAGCCTTTGCATGTATTAGAAAAGTTGCCTAGAAAACTCTTGACCAAGGCCAGTCCTGGGTATTTGGAGTTCTCAGATGTCAGCTTCTGGAAAAAGCCTGGAAAAAGCAAAGAGTCTTCTTGGTTTTTAAAGACTATGTGTCTTTACTGTTGCTTAAAGATAGGGTCTGGGACTTCCTCTCTGAGATAGGTCAGAAGAGGATAGAAGTCTAGGTGGTGCCTGGAAGGGTTAGCTCTCCTGTTGATGATAGTGGGTAGGTCTGTTGATGATAGCAGGTAGGTCTAAGAAAGAATTCAGAGGGAGATAAGAAAGGACACCCCTGGGTGGTCCTTTCTGATGGACTAGGACAAAGCATGGAAAAGAGGGGTGAATGGGCCCTGCCCTGATGGGAAGTATTAGGTGGTGTCCTTCCTCTTAACTGCACTTTCACAACTAGCTCTCATGAGGCCCTGCCATTCTTATTGGGGAAAAAATGTTATCAGATGACAGAATAAGAAATCAAACAGGAAAAAGTTGGAGAAATAAAGGACATATGCAGAGAATGAGAAAGAGAAAATTAGGAATGTCTTGCCAGCAAATAATGGTAGAAAAAAGGCAAGACTCAGGAAGAGATTAAGTGATACTAAAAGTGAAAAGAAGAATAAAGGCAAAAATACAGAGAGAAAAAGGCGCTGGGGTCAAAAGAACCCTTCCAGAGAGGAAAGAAAGAGTAACCTGGCAGCATCCTGGTTACTCATCAGGTTTCTGTGTCTTCTGTCCGAACGCCTCCCTTGTTGTCCTTTACTCCCCAGTTAGTAAATACTGGGAGCCTGTGCCCTGGGCTAGAACGAGATTGGAGGAAGGATGAACGAGACTGACTCCCTGCTCTTACTGCCCTGCTTGTGAATTATGAGATGCCCTGCATAGGCTAGGGCAAAATAATGCACCTGCAGTTGGACTGTACTTGGGTGGCCTGGGTCAAGTGGGGCATTCTGTGCGTACAAGGGGGAGAGATTGATTTCCATCACCCCAAAATTTGATTCACAGTTCTCTGGTTGACTGAGACTATTCTGGGGATAGGGAGCCCCATTATGGGATTAATAACTAAAGATTCAGACTCTTCAGACTTCTGGCTTCCCTGAAAGTGTTAACTGAATATTTTAGGACTGTTGGGCAGGTAGCTTCTGTGTACTCATCCATATATACTGTGGGATAAATGATGGTATTTCTTCTACTTTGCTCGTATGAGTAGCTATTAAGGGAATATACACACAGATGTGCGCTATCATCAGAATTTAATAAAACACTTCAGGTCCGACTTTCCCCTCCCTGGATGGCATCTCTAGGGTCTCCACTCAGAACTTCTCCCAAGATGTGCCCGCGAGTCTGTGAGGTTCAGCTGCTGTGTTCCAGCTGCTCCTCCACGAATGGATGATGCCGTCAGCACTCTTCAGAGAAGGCTGCTCTTAGGTGCCCAGATCTTTCATCTTTGCATGATCCCTTCTGCACAGACAAGCTCCCAGTCATCCCTGGCAAGTGGCTATATAACTACAGAAAGGGAAATGAAAATGTCTCCCATTTTTGCCTTTTTCTCTGCTGCTAAAGGGAGAATCCAGTGACTGAGGCCTAGGGGTCCCCAGGATCTGTGCTTTCCTCTTTGCGCACAGGAGAACTCACATCACTTCTGAATTCCTGGCTTGTAGGTGTGTTCTCATTCTGCTCACTTTTGGTTATGCCACCCTCTCCTGCTATTGGCATCTCTGGGCCATATATACGGAGGGAGAGTCTTCCTTTGAGCTTGTGTGAAGTGTGGCTGTTTATCTCTGGCCTGTCCCATTTCCTTTGTCAATGCTAAAGCATTTTCTGTGGCTTCCTTTTAGTCAGCAAGTGTCTTTATGTTTTTTCTCCTCCTCCCTTAACAAAACCAAAGGTCAGGTATCCTTTGCAAAAAGCCATGTCTATCCCATAAGGTGAAAAATACACATAGTCCCTTGTTTTGATATCCAACCTCCTGTCCAAGGAGAGCACCGTGGCCAGCAGGATTATTGTATGGGCTTCCGGGTATCTACAGATTCGTTCTTTTCCAGGAAGATGGGAACAGACTCATTTCTAAAATCCCTGAAATATAGATGGACTATGGGTTATTTTCATGCCTGATTTGGGGTATGCCATGTTGTATCCCTAGAGTATGGTTAGCATTTTTTCCCACGGCCTGCTTTAAATTTTCTTAAGAAATGTGCAACATTGCTCTCTTGCTGTCTTATCCCTCCCCTTTGACCTCTCTCTTTTATGTCCAGCATTTTAGTGTCCTCTCCTGCTACCTATAAAATTTACTTGAAGTTCTACTGGGCAGAGACCAGGTACTTAGGACTGTGGTCAGGAGACCCATGGGTTTCCAGGTTTGTTTTGTGATCTGTATCCCAGGGGAGAATTTCCTGGGATGGAGACTGTTGCATAAGATTTATGGGAATCTATGTGGTTTCCCTTCCTTGGGGAGGAATGACTGATGCCCCTTCTGAAATGACTGATTTGTGGACTTTGAAGCTCATCCCTGTTCTTTGGGACATGCCGCCCTCTGCAGCAGGTAGCCTCCCTAATGGCCTGGGTTTGGACAATATCCCAGGGTGTGCTGTAGACTTCTCCAGAGTTTGGGGCTTTTCCTGCTGGCTTTACCACCACCTCTGCAGTTGGACTCCTTGAGATGCCTTCTCAAGAGCTCAGAGCCTTTGCGCCCTGTTTCCTTCTCTTTTGATAAAACCAAACCTCTGTCATCATTTGGGGATCATATAATGCTCACAAAGGGGAAAAATACAGTTGCTGCATTCATGGGGGGTTTCTGTTGGCACATACACACACATATATCATGTAAATACATGTGTGTGCATATATATGTATATATTGCATATATATTCATATATATGTATGTATGTTTTATTGGTGCATTGTAGTCTCACTTCTGTTTTTATTTTGTTCTTTGCCTTTTCAAGCTGTTGGCCAAGGAAAGATGTAAAGTCCAAAATTGTGGCCTGACTTTTTTCTACCTATCTCAGGAGAAGGTTAATGTATCATTTCAGAAATCTCTGACTTGTGAAGGGCTTTCAACTGATCTGAGAGTAAAGATATGGTAGTAGGGGCTCCCCTAGACAGTCTTCTTTGCATGTGTGTATCAGAAGTAGGAAGACTACAAATGATGTGCACCCCAAACTGAGGCCCAGGTTTATCTTTCCAGATGATGTGTCTGGGCAGGATATAAAATGATGTAGGTATTAATGGTAATCTGAGCCCTCTAAGGAGCTGACATCCTCTGGGGGTGGTCAGCGATTTTAGGGCTGTGTATAAGAACCTGGAGTAGGGAGTAGACTTGTGAATGTCTCATGCCCTCATTCCCTTATCAAAAGGTAGACTGGGAGGAGGGAATGAACCTGCGTCCTTCCCCCTTCCCATTCTGTTGCCTTGCCCCTGAGCAGTCCAAAAGGCTCCACCTTTCCTCTGGCCCCTTCTCTTTTTCCCATTCTAGTCTTTCCTAAATAAAAAGGAATAGGGGAGGGAAATAATAAGAAATCTTGTGAATACAAAAAAGAATATTAAAATCAGTGTTAACCTAAAGTAGTAGAAAATATTGTGAGCATGAAAGAGGAAAGTATGTGTATATATTTGAAGCCCTGTTTTCAGACCTCTAATACTGCTAAGGATATATATGGATCCTTGGTCAAGAAGTTCTGGCATTGTTCTTGATAGGATTAGAAATTCCCTATAAAGATGAAACTAATGGTAGGGGTGGACAATTATGCTGACTTGATCCTTGGTAAAGAGAACCCTGGGTCATGTGTACCATCATGAAGACCCTGGAAATGTCCATTCTACTAGATGGACTGGGTTGGGATTTTTGAGAGAGTGTTCAGAAGAATCAGTATTCTGAGAGTCAAATTATGGGCTCTACCTTGGTTTGGAGTTCTTATACAGGCCATGGCCAGGGACAGAGATGCCTGAGAAGGCCTCTTGAAAAAAGAGGTTGTATAGTCAGGCAATTGGATGGGTTAACCCCTTCCTTGGTGGCCTCTTGATGCTGCCCATCCCTGTCAATGGAACTGAAGGCATCTTCGTGCCCTTAGATTGCTTGAGTCCCAGCACAGCAGGAGAGATCACTCCATGAACTATCCCTTCAACCCCTGGGGTGGTATGGGGAGGACAACAGAGGCTTCCTGCTCTTTGAGGGGAAGCAGGGCTTCTTCTTCCTTTGGTTCCTATTTTTCCTTATATCAATCTCTACATCATCTCATTGTTTTGTGAAAAGAAAGAAATTGCTAAACAGCACTGACCTGCTTCCACATATTACTGTAGATAGAGAAGCAGCGCCATAGGGAAGGTTTGGGGGAATAATTTGGAAAGAAGGAAGAAGATAAAAAAATGTGGCAGCAAGAGAGGGGAAGAAAAGAGAGACTTTACTTGGGTGGTACCTTAGAGGTCTGAGGAGCTAGAAATGTTTTCAAACCAATCCTGTGCCCAGAAAACCCATATGCTGGGGGGGGGGGTGAGAGAGAAGAGAAGGGCAGGATGCATGTTGGTTTGAGAGAAATTGTCAAGGTCTCCCTGCTCCCCTGATTTTTTTTTTTTTGATGCAACATTAGCAGTTATCTGAGGATACTGAAAACCTACAGTTAGTCCCAGACTTAGAGTTTATGTATAAATGAAAATTTAAAATTAAAACAAAGGAACTAATATAAGATTGGTAACTTTATTTAGTGCAGTACAGCATTTTAACAAAAACCAACCAACAAGCAACTTTGCATTATTGGGTCATTTTATGAGTGACATTTTGACACCTAAAAGTAGAAAAGTGTCAAGATACAAAAGCCTTCCAGAGGAATAATTCAACCTTAAAATTTAGTACCTGTCTTGATCTTTCCTTCTTGTGCTTGAACCAGAAAAATGTGTTCTCCTGGATCCTCGTACACCTTTGGGTTGGGATTTGGGGTGCACTCCATAAGTAGCTCCTAAGAAGTCACCTCAGTTGCACATAGCATTCCTTACTCCTCTGAGCAGTGTGTACAAAACAGAAGTTAAATTCAGAGGGCCTTACACAACTGCTGTTCTAGAGAAAAGGTTGGCAATGTCACTTCAGAAATCCATGTCTTGCCGAATTCATGATCCATGCTCTTATCCTGTCCTGGTGTGGGACATGCCACCATCTGTTGTGGAAGACATTCTGGAATCCTTCTGCCCCACAACTTGCTCTAGACTTATCAGAAACGTATTCTCCTGCTTTTGCACTATCTTTTACCTTTTAGTAGCCACTTCCCAGATCCTCATTCTTGTTAATCCTCTGTTCTACCTAAACAAAAGCAACTCCAAACTGTCTTTTGAAGCCACAGAATTCACTAAGGTGAAGAGTGTGGCTCTACCCTTGGCCTCTTGTTTTCCATGGGGGAGATTAGTATACCACCGGCATGTGGCTGAGGCTCTTGTGGATTTGTACTTTTCTCCTATTTTTCAGAGAGGTTTAACAATGCCATTTCTGAAATCATTGGACTTAGAGATGGATTATGAGATCTCATCCAGCAAGCTTTAAGCTATGCCACACTCTCTGCTGGGGTGTCTCTAGGGTCTGTATGGCACTTTCAGCCAACCTGCCCTCCACCTGTTCAAGTTTGAGGGTTTCCTCTCCAGCTTCCCCACCTCCCATTTAGATGTCACTCTTCGCAGCCCTCCTCCAGGTGCCCAGAGCCCTTGTGTTGTCTCACCCTCTTGTATCAAACTCTCATCCCTCCTAGGGGGGAGACTTGATGACTAAGCGAAAAGGACCCTGCATCCCCAGCCCTGCCTTCCCCCTCTCCAAGCTGCTGCTTGTGGGAATTCTATGACAAGAACATGGCCTAAAGTGGATAGGAATCTGGGCCTGTCCTGATTGATCTCAGAATGAGGGCAACAACTTCTCCAACCTCTTGACTATGGGTGGGGTGGGCCTTCGGGGACCTCATTTCTCTGCTTTGGGACCTGCCACTCTGCAAGGAAGAGAATTTCTGGATTTATATAGAATCTTTATTCAGGTACTGCCTTTGATATCATGAAATAAAGAAGTTTAGGCGCTTTTTTTGTTTGTTTGTTTGTTTTCTTTATCTTCTACCTCCTTACAAAGAGCTGCCTTTCTTGGTTTTCACTGTCTTCTAGCAAGTGTTCTACAGTATTTGGTTTGGTTTGCTTCTCTCTGAGAAAACCAACCCTCAGCTTGTCCTCTGGTAAAAGGCAAGAATCCCCTGTGGTAAGGTAAAGGAATCGTGTTGCTTTTTGTCTGCGAGTAGACACCATCTCTTGTACCCATGCTGCTCTACTTTACTGGATGCAGTGATAGTGGGATAGTGAGGCCTGAGGACCTTACCTTGCTCTGCTCACTTGGGGTTAGCAAGATGTAGTATAGAAGGGGTCAGTAGGATCACTTTTGAAATCTGCCTTATAGATGGACTTCCAACATTGTCCCACTTGAGAATCCTTTTCCCTCAGGAAATGAGTAAAATATGTCTGCTTGCTCTCTTCCCTCCCATTTGGCACTGTTCTCTAGGATTCTGGCAGATATTCTGTCTCCTCCACACTTTCAAAATCATTATCTCCTTTGTCCTTTGGAATAGGATAAAAATGATACTTTTTTTTTTTAAGTTTTTCTTAGAGCCAAAGTTATAAAGTTCTAGTGATTTTGTGCCTGGCACCAAGTGTGGGGCTGACTCGAGAGGGTGCGATGGCAAGCTGGGCTCTCAGTCATTCTCCTCTGTAGAATCTGCCTGGGTGATGAGGAGAGTGTGGCCTGTCCTAACCAACATGTCCTGGGAACTGCTCCAGGGTCTTAGAGAGAGAGCCAGAGGATAGACAGCTACAGGTCTGTGTACTCTGTGGTTATTTTATAAATCTCGTCTTCACACTGATCTTCAAGATTATTTTATGAGACCCCAGAGAGATAAGCATTAGAAAAAGGCTGGCATTCATTATCCTTGTCAGGAAGGACCTTGACACAGAACCATAGGCAGCAGAGTAGAGAAAGTGCTGGGCTGGGACAGAGGTCTGTTTTCTTTCTGGTTCTGCCATTTCCTGGAAAAGTGAAATAGTCTCTTGAACGTTTTAACCTTCTGTTTCCTCCTGGGTGAAATTTGGAAGACTACCACACACCATACAGTCTCCGGGGACAGAAGGTTCTTTGTAGGGTGTGCAGCACATAAAGTTTCTTGTCATTGCAGCCTCATGAACTGAGGGCTGCCAGCTAGCACCCACACACCTTGCCTGCTATACAGCATTGACATCCTCTCCTACTGAGAGTGACATTTCCACTTCCATTTTCAGTGAGTCCATAAATAAAGTTTTATTGGAATACAGCCCATTTGTGCCCCTTCATTACGGCTATTTCGCAACTATAACAGCCAAGTTCAATAGTGGAACTGAGAGCCCTCTGGCTCAGGAAGCTAAAAATAATTGCTACCAGGCCTTTTAGAGGAAAGGTTTGTCTATTGGGGCTAGATGACAGTAAGGGCTGTTGAGAAAAATGAAGCAAGGAGGTGAGACAGGGTAGACAGAGGGCAGTAGGACTGCAATTTTCTTTAAGTGGCCATGTTGGATCTCATTAAGAATATGGCATTTGAGCGAGTCCCTTTTGAAGGCTGTCACAATAACCACAGTACACTCCTGGCTGAGGCCTGAACACCTGTGGCAGTTCTCACTGAATAGTGCAGCAATTCATCTTGGGCACTTTGGGGCCTGGGGTAGGATTGTGGTGTAGATTCTCTACCTCATTGAGGAGGTTCCAATGTCTCACTGCGTTTGTGCGGCTCATATTTTCACTTCAAGGTCAAAATCCTTAAGAAAGGAGGTGAGCCTCTGGCTCTTTCTAAGGCGTTGCTGTGGGCCTCCCCACTGCCCCCCTTCCTAGCCAGAGCCAGGAAATCCTAGCTGCTGCTCCGGTTAAGACCCAATGACTCTGCAACTAATGGCCACATTTCTACTTTTAGACCCAGGGTTCTGAACCTGTACTTTGTAGACTCCTGGGCTTTAAAGGATCTGTAAAATCCTCAAAACTGCATGCAAACGTTTACTCACATAAGATTCTTCTGGGAAGGAGATTCATGGTTTTCTTTAGATTCTGCAAAAGATTACAAGACCTAAAACACTTTAGAACTGGAATTGAAACCTTTGATTTTATCACTAGAAATCACCTTCCTATAGTGGGTCTAAGGTTCCAGAAAATGTAACCATGTTGTCTGATTGTGAGATAAAATATTTGGAATTAGAGTTATTGGGGAGAATCTATGACATGTGCTCTCTGATGTAGAACTTCCTGGCTGCCTATAAGCTGAAGGTGGACAAAGCAAGTTGGCCAATTCTCGGCCTCCATCAGTTGTCCCAACACTGAACACCCTTCACCTCTCTGACCTTCAATGACCTCATCTGTAAAATGAGGGGTTGAGCTCATGGCTTTCCAGAGTCCCTCAAGTCTAAAATAATCAAATTCTCTTAGGAAGCAAGATAAAAGCAGATCTAGATGCCCATTGTAAATGAAAGAAAAGTGGATTAAAAGGTACCGTGGGCCCACGACTTCTAGACTGCAGGGCCTTTGTTCCCAATAATAGTAGAAGAGCCAGTTGCTGCTCAGAAAGTTCATGGCAAAGGAAGCAGGATTGGTCCAAGGGACTCTGACACTGGGCCTCCACACCCTCTCCCACTCCCAGTCCCAGAGGCCAGTTGCCAAGATGAGCAGCTGGGCAGGGCCAAGCCTCCTGCACCACGTCATCTGTGTCACCACACAGTTGGTGCTAGGCTAGAAGAAACTCTGCTTGTGTTTCAGACTTACAGAATCAGTAATGGGCAGTGGAGGATCAGCACCCCCAGAAAACCCCTAAGCTCCCACCACAGGCAGGGCACTGGGCTGGAGCCACGGGAGCCCCCACCCTTGCACTTGCTTCAGCATTGGCCTGGCTTGCAAGCACCCAACTCCCCAGGCTGGGGGAGAGGAGCTCGACACCTCACAATTGCACAAGGATGTTTGGTAGTAATATCTTACCTAGCTTATTTCATGCTTTATTGTTTTAAAAACTATTTGCGGATTAATCCTACCTCCAAACACCTTTAAGGTAGCTTTTGGTGTATATTAATACCCATTTGCACTTAAGACAAAATTCGGGGAGGGGAGGCTCAAGATGGCAGACAGGGCGGTACAAAGCCTGGAGGTCTGTAAGAAAATCGACCAAAGGAATTCTCCCTTTAGCCTTTCTGAGGTAAGTGAGTAAGGTGGGAATAAGTAACTTCTTACCATCTATAACAGAGCTAACAGTCTCTGATCCATAGAAAAAAGTGTGTTCGGATACATGAAGCAGCCAACAGGAACGGCCAGGGGGATGTTACAGAACTTTTTTCCCAACTATTTTCTGCATCACTGAGCTTTGTATCCACAACCTAATGTGCTATCTGGACAGCAGCAGAGCCAGTGAGGCAGACAAAGCCCAGGCACAAGACCCAGCCCCCCACCCCATGTCGCGGGAGACCACTTGCACCCCTGAACAGTGCGGGGGTGGGGGGCACTACAAAAGCGGTTCCACCAGAATGGGCTACAGCCCCGCCCAGCGCTCCCCTGAAGCTGTGGGCTCCCGGCTCCACTGCCTGAGCTAAACAGGGTAGGGGAGGAGCATCCCCACTCACTCCCCGCATCTGCAGGCGGAGCTACAGCCCTGTGCTGGTGCCCGCGTGGTTCTGAATCTTTCCAGCCCGCAAAGCAGCACAGGTCCGGAGCTACATTTGCAGGGTGATCTAGTAAGTGCTACACACTTCTTAGCTTGCTCAAATGGCTCCACAGAAGCCTGTGTGCCTGTGCTAGCACCCCCTGGCGTCATTCCCCCTCCAGTGACCAGGCACCTGCTGAAACAGCTTGGGCCAGCTGGGTTCCTAGGTGCAGTGTGGAGCCCCGCCCCTCCTCCCACCGATCCAGTCCCATCAGATGCAGGGTTGAAAGAAGGTCTGAAGAGCCTCCAGGTATGTTTTTGCAGCCAAACCAGAGACTCCTTCCCTACCAACCCCCAGCACTAGTGTTTGCCATCTTGAGCGGTTCTGAGAACAGCCCCACTCACCCCAACTGTACCATACTGGAGAACAGCCCATACAGCCCAGATCTCAAAGGGCCTAGAGGAGCCAATACTAACAAACTTCAACACTAGCACAGTCTAGGCACAGTTGCCAAGTCAGTGTCAAAGGTCTGACTTAGGCCCTCACCTCCACCCCCACCCAGGGGTAGCACAGAGAGAAGCACCAGCACCAGAAGAATAATCAACCAGGAACTGCCAACAGGCTTTCCTCGCCAAAGATGCAGCTTCTGATATAGACTCAGTGGCGGCACCAAGCTACAAGGGTGCCAATTCAGGTTGCAGAAATACTGAGGACCATTGCGCCAACAAGGTGACTCTCTCACACCCCTCTTGAGTACAACAAAGGGGGAGTGGAACCCATCATAAGCCTGGACATCACACAATCAGGATCACTGCGTCTATGATGGAAGAGGATCTTCTCCCTCCCCCACCCAATGTAAGGTCAAAGCCACTTGGAACAAGGAGGAAGTCACAAAGCTTAAAGCGAACCAGAACGGAGCTGAGAGAATACCCAGATGATCCCAAACTGATCCACCTAGCCCCAGCTTGCTAAAGGACAAAGGAAACAGACTCTGTTGAGCAGGGACAACAGAAGGCCATGACTATTTAGAACAGAAGAGGATTCCTTTTCCGAAACCTAACTACCAACAAAATCAAGCCTCCACTCTAAGTAGATTTTAAAAAATCATATTCCTTAAAATTTGTATTAATTTAAAACATCTTTTCAAATCTTTTTTTAATTTTTTTTTCAGTACTGGTGATTGAGCCCAGAGGTATTCTTCCTCCTAACTATAACCTCAACCCTATTTTTTAAATTCTTTATTTTGAAACAGGGTTTCACTAAGTTGTGGAGGGCCTCACTAAGTAGCTAAGCTGGCTGAAAACCCATGATCCTCCTGTCTCAGCCTCCCAAGTACTGAGATTACAGGTGTGGGACACCATGCCCAGCTCAAAATCTTACTTTTTAAATTTTTTTCTATTTATTTTCTTTTTTCCTTTTTTTTTTTAAACTTGCATCCTGATGTTTTATTTTCTTTTTCCTTTCTAATAAGTACTTTTATTTTTCTGTTATTACCTAATATTCATTTTAATCCAATTAGTTTGTTTTTGCATTTTAGATTTTTTTTTTCTGCTTGTTTATATGTTACTAGTCTTGTTTGAGGTTTCTTCTCTTCCTAAGTTGGGCCATCTCTCCAGGTTAGTCTGTAGCTTGGTTCCATCTAAGTCTTCAACTTGTCTTTTACTTTTGTTCTATCTCATTCTCCTCAAGCATTCATCTCTTTATAGAAGATACCACTTTTTCTCTCAGCTTCTGATTCTTCTTTGTTTTGGGCTGTCCCTGTTTCACTATCTTCCTCCTAACCCTCACTCTACAAAATAATAGTGTTCACCTGGACATAAATATCCCAACCTGGAGTGACTCTGCACTCCAAAGATAGGACATCAAGAAACAAATACTCTGTTGCTAGTTCTGCCAGACACACAAAAGGCCAGAGAATAACCCACTAACTTCCATCCATGCACCCCCAGTATACTGACAGTAAGCACTGGAGAAGAGGTGCATCTCTCTACAAATCAGAAGTCTGCAAAGAGTGGGTATGTTAGACAGCACTCTCAGTATCAATAAAACAGACAAATTGAAGACAAACCACCCTAATAAATATCCCAGTTGTACTGAAATATCCCAGTTGCACCAGATGATATACTCATTTAAGGAGGCAGTGAGGGCTGAGTTTAAACATTCAATTATAAGAAGTCGATAATTAGAAAAGAATTCATACTTCAGCACAGATTCCTAAGACCCCTAAAATATGGGGGAAAAGACCACCAAAACTACAATGAATCCTCACAACACAACAATGAAACCTACTGAAACAGAGGTACAGAGGATGCCAGATGGAGAATTCAGAATTTTTTTTTTTTTTTTTTTTTTGCGGTACTGGGATTTGAACTCAGGAGGGGCATTCTACCTCTGAGCTATACCCCCAGCCCTATTTTTTATTCATTTTTTTTATTTATTTTTAATTGGTGCATTGTATTCATACATCTTTGTTAGGTACAAGCTGGTAAAGGCATACATGCACACATTTCTCATTTAACCCTTTCCCAATTCCCACCCCACTCCCTCCTCCTCCCTCCTTCTCAAGTTCAGTTTAGTGATTGACTTTGATGTGTTTCTGAAAGTACATCATGCTCATTAGGGTGTTCCCCCTCCCCCATTACCTTCCTTTAAGTCAAGTTCTTTGCTCATCTAAGGTTTTTCCTTCTTTATCTGGAGTCCCTCTTATGTCCCATTTTCTCCCTAGCTTCCACATATTAGGGAGAGAATACAATGTTTTACTTTTTGCGACTGACTAATCTCACTTAACATAATGTTTTCCAGTTCCATCCATTTCCCTGCAAATAACATGATTTTGTTCTTCTTTATGGCTGAGTAAAATTCCATTGTGTACATATCCCATAGTTTTGTAATCCATTCATCTGTTGATGGACATCTTGGCTGGCTCCATAGTTTGGCAATTGTAAATTGTGCAGCTATGAACATAGATACACATGCATGGGTCTGATAGTTTGGTTTCGGTTCTTTTGGGTAGATACGCAGAAGTGATATTGCTGGGTCATATGGTAGGTTCATTCCCATTCATCTGAGGTTCCTCCATACTGTTTAGCAAAGAGGTTGCACTAATTTGCAATCCCACCAACAATGTATTAGGGTTCCCACTTCTCCACACCCTCATCAGCATTTGTTGTTGTTTGTGTTCTTGATGATTGCCATTCTGATTGGGGTTAGGTGAAATCTCAGGGTAGTTTTGATTTGCATCTCTCCGATTGCTAATGATGTTGAACATTTCCTCTTACATTTATTGGCAATTTGTATTTCTTCTTTTGTCAAGTGTCTATTTAGATCCTTTTCCCACTTTTTGACTGGGTTATTTGTTTTCTTAGCTGTGAGTTTCTTGAGTTCTATGTATATCCTAGTTATTAATCCTCTATCAGAAGAGTAGCTGGCAAATATTTTCTCCCATTCTATGGGCTCTCTGTTGAGGTTCTTGATAGTTTCCTTTGCTGCACAAAAGCTCTTCAGTTTAATGTAATCCCATGTATTGATCTTCCTTTGAGTTGTTTGTGCTTTTGAGGTCTTGTTGAGAAAGTTTTTACCTGTGCCTACGTGTTGAAGTGTTGGGTCTTTGCCCTCTTCAAGTAGCTGCAAGGTCTCTGGCCTGATTCCAGATCTTTGATCCACCTTGAGTTGACTCTTGTGCAGGGTGAGAAAGTGGGGTTTATTTCCATTTTCCTGCATATGGATAACCAGTTTTGCCAACACCATTTATTAAAGAGGCTATCTTTTTTCCAGTGTATGTTTTTGGCTCCTTTGTCAAAAATCAGTTGACTGTAGCACATGGGTCTGTTTCTGAGTCTTCTATTCTGCTTCATTGGTCTATGTATCTGTTTTTGTGCCAATATCATGCTGTTTTTATTAGTGTGGCTTTGTAGTAGAGTTTGAAGTCAGGTATTGTGATATCTCCTGCATGGTTCTTGTTGCTAAGAACTACTTTGGCTATCCTGGGCTTTTTGTTGTTCCAAATGAATTTAAGGACTGATTTTTCTATGTGAGGAGTGACCTTGGTAATTTCATAGGTATTGCATTGAACCTGTAGATCATTTTTGGGAGGATGGCCAGTTTGATGATATTTATTCTGCCTATCCAAGAGCATGGTAGATCTTTCCATCTTCTAAGGTCTTCATCGATTTTCCTTTTCAACTTTTTATAGTTTTCCTTATAGAGGTCTTTTACTTCGTTAGTTAGGTTTATCCCTAAGTATTTTATTTTTCAGGGTGCTATTGTGAGTGGAATTGTTTTCTGGATTTCTTTTTCAGTGGATTTATGTTTGGCATACAGGAAAGCTTCTGATTTTTGAAGATTGATTTTGTATCCAGACACTTTGCTGAATTTGTTGGTCAGTTGTATAAGTTTTTTGATTACGTTTGTTGGGTCTTCTAAGTATAGTATCATGTCATCTGCAAAAAGGGATAGTTTTAGTTCTTCTTTCCCTATTTTTACCCCTTTGTTTTCCTTCTCTTGCCTTATTGCTCTGGCTAGAGTCTCAAATACTATGTTGAACAGAAGAGGTGATAATGGACATCCTTGTCTTGTTCCTGTTTTTAGTGGGAACTCTTGCAGTTTTTCTCCATTTAATATGATATTGGCTGCGGCCTATTGTATATTGCCTCTATGTTTTGAGGTATGTTCCTTCTATTCTGATTCTCTGCAGTGTTTTTAGCATGAATAGGTGTTGGATTATATCAAATGCTTTTGCAGCATCAATTGAAATGATCATGTGATTTTTGTCTTTGAGTCTGTTTATGTGGTGAATTACATGGATTGTTTTTCAAATGTTGAACCAGCCTTGCATCCCTGGGATGAACCCGACTTGATTATGGTGTATAATTTTCTTGATGTGGTTTTGAATGCGCATTGCTAGTATTTTGTTCAGCAGTTTTGCATCTAAGTTCATCCATGATATAGGTCTATAGTTTTCTTTTCTTTAGCTGTCTTTATTTGACTTTGGTATTAATGTGATGTTGGCTTCACAGAATGTGTTTGAGAGAGTCCTGTTTCTTTCTATTTCATGGAATAGTTTGAGGAGTACTGGGATTAGCTCTTCTATAAATGCTTTATAATATTCACTTGGAAAACCATCTGGCCCTGGGCTTTTGTTTGATGGTAAACTCTTTATTGCTGTTTCTATCTCTTTGATTGCTGTTGGTCGGTTTACGTTTTCTGTATCTTCTTGACTCAATTTAGGAAGGTTATATGTGTCTAGAAATTTGTCAATGTCTTTTAGAATTTCCATTTTGTTGGAGTATAGTTTTTCAAAATAATTTCTGATGGTCCTCTGTATTTCCACACTGTCAGTGGTAATATCACCTTATTTTGGTAATTTGGGTTGATATTCTCTTTTGGTTAGGTTGGCCAATGGTTTATCTAGCTTGTTTATTTTTTCAAGAAACCAGCTTTTGAGCCGGGCGTGGTGGCGCACGCTTGTAATCCCAGCATTCGGGAGGCTGAGACCGGAGGATCCGGGTTCGCGGCCAGCCTCAGCTACCTAGTGAGGCACACTGCAACTTAGTGAGACTCGGTTTCAAAATAAAGAATAAAAAATAGGGCTGAGGATATAGCTCGGAGGTAGAATGCCCCTGAGTTCAATCCCCACACCGCAAAAAAAAAAAAAAAAAAAAAAAAAGAAACCAGCTTTTGGTTTTGTTGATTTTCTGTATTGTTTTTTTATTCTCTATTTCATTAATTTCTGCTCTGATTTTCATAATTTCCTGTATTCTACTGGCTTTGGGGTTAGACTATTCTTGTTTTTCAAGGGCTTTGAGCTGTGTCATTAGGTTATTTGGTGATTTTTTTGTTCTTATGTGGGCACTCAGTGCTATAAATTTTCCTCTTAGTACTGCCTTCAAGGTCCCAGAGGTTTTGATATGTTGTGTCTGTTTTCATTGGTTTCTAGGAATTTTTTAATTTCTCCCCTTACTTCTTCTGTGACTCAGTCCTTGTTCAGCAGTATGGTGTTCAGTCTCCATGTGTTTACATGGTTACTCTGGGTCTTCTTAGAGTTGATTTCTAGTTTCACTCTATTGTGGTCTGAAAAGATGCAAGGAATTATGCTACATTTTAAAAATTTGCCAGTGCTTACTTTGTGGCCCAGAATGTGGTCTATTTTGGAGAAGGTTCCATGGGTTGCTGAGAAAAATGTGAATTCAGCTGTGGTTGGTTGAAATATTCTGTATGGCGCTCACAACTCCAGCTGGTGGGTCCCGTCCCTGCCCTGCCAGCGCTACAGCATGTCAGGAATCCCAGGTAGGCACCGAGCAGAGAGCTGACATCACTCACAATCCAGGTACCGCCTTCCTCCTGCCCATTCTTTATTTTGAAACAGAGTATCACTAAGTTGCGGAGTGCCTCACTGGTAGCTGAGGTTGGCCACAATCGCGGATCCTCTGGTCCCAGCCTCCCAAATGCTGGGATTACAAGTGTGCACCACCATGCTGGCTCGAGAATTCAGAATTTTGATATTCAATATGATCAATGATCTCAAGAAAATCAGAGAAAGCATTCAGATTGTTAAGACCTATTTCCATAAAGAAGTAACAGAAAACCTGAATAAAGTGAAAGAGTCAGTGAACAATGTCATTGAGGCTATCACCAATAAAACAGACCACATGGAAAATGGAGTGTCAGCTTAGAAGATTCAAAACTGAAAATATAGTCATGAACTTAGTGAAAATAACATAACAGCAGGATCAGAACATCCAAGAACTTTGGGATAATTTTAAAAGATCAAACTTAAGAGTAACTGGCATTGCAAAAGGCATAGAAAGGCCAGGCGTGGTGGCGCACACTTGTAATCCCAGCATTTGGGAGGCTGAGACAGGAGGATCCGGGTTCACAGCCAGCCTCAGCTACCTAGTGAGGCCCTCCGCAACTTAGTGAGACCCTGTTTCAAAATAAAGAATAAAAAATAAGGCTGGGGATATAGCTCAGAGGTAGAATGCCCCTGAGTTCAATTCCCAGTACCGCAAAA
>PVLC010031326.1:0-18664 GCA_004027655.1 Graphiurus murinus
TTCATACTGTCGATTTTTTTTCTAAATTATGTATTACGCATTCATTTTTGGAATGGTCATCTTCTAAGAGTGATATTCTATTTTCTATATGATGTAATCTATTTATAGCTTGTTATTTATTTGTGTTTATTATTTTTAACTTAACAGATATCAGCCACTCCTCTGTTGTAAAAGCCTCTCCTTCTGTCCTTGAGGAGGGCTCTTCAGAGACCCAGAGTGACTCCAGTCTAAGTCCTTCTGGGGTGGGTAAAACAAACTACCTCACCTCTTAGTTTAGGTTTCAGCTTTTTTTGAGTCACTTACCACAGTTTGCCTACCTTCCAGTTCCCACAATTTAGGCATGGCTATCAGTTTAATGGGATCTGAGGAAAAGTGGAGGAAAATACACATGTTTAATCTGTTGGGTTTAACCAGAATTTCCATTCATTGTATTTTATCAATGTCAATACCATTAATTTATACTACTCATATGTGGGTCTCTTGGGCTCTTTGAGATGGGGGACTAGGGGTCAGGAGTATACGTGTGCATGAATATGTGGATGCTTGTGTCTCTGTGTTTGTGTGAGATTCTAGACTGAGATTGTGTGTCTGTGTATGCATTGGTTATAATAAAAATAAATGTCTTTGCTGAGGAGCTGTAAATGAACCTAAAGTAGTGAGTGTGAGGAGCTGGAAGGGTGGAGAGAAGAGCAGAAAAGAAGGAATAAACTTGCAAGTTTTATGGTGATGGGATTCAGGAATGCTACTCCCAGATATTGCATGTTGGCATTTGAGAATACAGAGAATACAGTAAAAGCAAGAAGGTTTCACTGACCCTCTTCTGCCCCTCCCTCCTGAAATAGGCCATGAAAGAGTCCTCTAAAATAGACCTTTCTCTAAAATAGATCATAAGACCCTCATGGGAGAGGTGCTCACTCTATACTCAAAGGAAAGGAACATCTTTATTTATGAAAACACAGGGACTCAGAGAAGAATCTGAACAAACAGATCTTGCTAAGTCCCCTCAGTTTATTACCATTAGATTGTACCCTCTTACTCAATCATACTTCACAATTACCTACTTCATTTGACACAGGTTTCTGTTTTTTGTGTCTTTGCTTCCAAAAGCTCTCTTGTCACATGAAACTTAATGACATAAATTTGTTTGCTTTTTTATGTTAATCTCCTTTGTTATAAGGGCGTAGATTTTTTCTCTCCTACTGGGGCAGTGGAATTCTTCCTTTTCTTAACCTCAGTGGAATTCTTCTTTTTCTTAACTTGGCCTTTAGGTTCATCTCATTAAAACTGAAACACAGGGAACAGCATTGAACATAGGCAAGAATGTGAGATTTAACTTTGTTCTCCTTGCCAGTGCCTTTTATGTTCTTTCTACTACTTCATTTGGTCACGTTGGACTGAGAACAAAGCTCCACTTGCTTCTTATCTTCCATGCAGTTCTTTGTACTTGTGCTCCCTCATTACATAGAATCTGAAGATACAAAATGCCTTCTATTTATAAACATTAAACACAGCATTTAATTTCTATACTACCTTTTAGGTAGATCTTTTTCCATGTGATAGATGGGGGAAGCAATGCTTGGAGAGATGCAATCCTTTTCTCAAACACAGTGATGACAAGTATTAGAATGAAGATTTGAATTCAGCTACTGTGGTTTTAAAGTTTATGCTTTAATCAATATATTACACTACTCCAGTGTATTTAATTGCATAATATTCATAATTCCCTGTAAAAATGTTTGTATACAATAAAGGCACATATAAATCAATCTGGTGAACATATATTGGTATCTATGTACAGTACAATATAGATTTTTGCTGAGAGAGGAATGCACCTCTTATAGAAGAAAAGCCTAGTTTCTGCCTTCAAAGAGCCTACCTTCTCAAATAATGATACCTTTCAATGTCAATATTTGGAATTGGGAAAGGACTCCAAGTATAGCATAAAGTCTAGGTTTAAATAGTAGCTGTGTGACCATGAGCCAAACATTTTCTGCCCTCCACAAGTATGAGGATCAAAAGAGAGAATGGAAAAGAAGAGTTTACCACCATCCCATATAATTAGTGCCATGTAAGTAATGTATAATTGCCCCTTTATAAGTAATGCAAGTATCATTATCTATATGTTAAATGTAACGAAAATGAGGACTGTGAAGTTGAATGCTTGACAAGTTCATGTGACTAGAATCCAACCTTCTAAAGGTTAGCCTAGTATTTTTATCTATCTCTGACATTTTTTCCAGTCCTATTATTTTTCTCCTCCTCTTCCTCTTCCTCCTCTTTTTTTTTTTGTACTGAGGATTGAACCCAGAAGCATTCTACTTCTGAACTATGCCTCCAACCCTATTTTATTTTGAAACAGGGTCTCACTAAGTTGCAGAGGGCCTTGCTAAGTTGCTGAAGCTGGCCATGAACATGCCATCCTTCTGTCTCAGCCTCCTAAGTACTGGGATTATAGGCCTGCACCACTGTGCCTGGCTCAGTCCTACATATTTTTCAAAGATGTAACAGTACCCTTTGGAGGTAAGTAAGGTAGATAATATACTTTTTATTTTATAGATGGAGAAACTGAGGTAAAGATCTATTTTTAAACATGCTATTAATAAATGCTACTTTAGGATGGCTATAAATGGCTCCTCTAATTTCTAAGCAGATTTGGTTTATAAGATAGGAGAGTCTCAAAATAGGAGGGAAAATCAACATTTATTTGGCTTCTACTGTATGCCAGCCAGCTCAGGGTTGCATATAGTCTTGTCTAATCCTTACACCAGTACTGAGTGGTTGTTATTTTTATAAACTTCATTGCTCATGAAGCTCAGAGAAGCCAGGAGACTTTCCTGTTGTCACACAGGTCATCAGGCTATCAATGGTGTCCATTTCATGTAATGAATGATAAAGTTGATATTCAACTCTAGGACTATGTTATTATAGAACCCACAGGACTATGTGTTGATAATCTTTTTCTTAATATCTGTGACTTATCGTTGAAATTTCTGCAGCTTCTTAGAACTGAGGCCAAAGATAAACTTCTCAGCAACCACTTTACAGAGATCTTTTTCATTTAAAGAGCACACTTATGTCTTTTCCTCTCTCTTCTGGGAGAAGGATACATCATGTTTTTGAGATGTTTCTTCTGTGGCTACTTAAATAAAGGCTTTTCTTTTATCTTTTGAGTCCAGAGACAATATTTTTAATATCTCTGGTTTATTCCCCCTGCCTTATAAAAGCCATGCTATGAAAGTTGTAACTGTTAAAAATTTTATTTTATTTTATTTTTTTTTAGCATGGATTTTTATACATTTCTTGGGTACAACAGGGTTAATCACACATCTTTGTTGGGTACAAGCTAGTATAGGTAAAGACAGCCATGCACACATTTCTCATTAACCCTTCCCCAATTTCCACCCTCCTCCCTCCTTCTCTTTTTTTTTTTTTTTCAGTACTGGGGATTGAACTCAGGGGCATTCTACCTCCGAGCTATACCCCCAGCCCTAGTTTTTATTCTTTATTTTGAAACCAAGTCTCACTAAGTTGCAGAGTGCCTCACTAGGTAGCTGAGGCTGGCCGCGAACCTGGATCCTCCGGTTTCAGCCTCCCGAATGCTGGGATTACAAGCCTGCGCCACCACGCCCGGCTCCTCCTTCTCTTAAAAATTTTATTCATCGGCTAAAATCTCTACTTCACAGTGCATTCTGTTGGTTTGGATTTACTCATAAGTATTATACATTAAAGATTTAGATGGAAAATGTTTTTGATATGGAAATTCAATAGTTAAGAGGTCCACAAAGCTTACCAGATGTTTGTGAGAGAAGCTAGCAGTTCATGTGAGTGAGTATTGCTTCCTAGAGAGCAATATGATCTACTTGGGAGCCATGGACTTAAAAAAATTCCCTTGTCTGTGTTGGGAAGAGAAAGTATAGAAGTTCATAATTAGGAAAAACCCACTAGCTATGAAGATGTGCCAGCGCACTACTCTCCTGCTTAAAAAATGGCTTCTGATGCTAAGGATAATGGCCTTTTATCTTTTGTTTATGATGCCCCCCCTTCCCCCCAGGGAGTTCAAATTTTATGCTTACAGGGTAACCTGAGGGGCAGTAGTGGACGTGAGTGTTGGAGTATGTGAATTCCAGGGCTGTTTCTAGAAACTCAAATTGGCTCTTGTCAGAGCTTAGGTGAATGAGCTGCTGCACATTCCAGTGCAGCTGCCCACAAAGCCATGCTGTCTGTCCTCTCTGGACTGGTGAATCTTGATGAGATTCAAATGGAAATCAGTTCTGCTTCTTCCTTGTGCTTCACGAAGCCACCTGAATACATGCCTCAGCTTATATTAAAGACACTTTCAAGGGGCTTGCTTTCTTGTTTCTTCTGATTAAAAAATAAGCCATATAATTTTATTATTCTGTGTTGTCTTTCTAATTGTGCTGAAACAGCAGCTGGTTGTGAATTTGTCTAAATCTGCTCCCTCCTCCCTCTTCCCTCCACCCTCTTCCCTCCTCCCTCTTCCCTTTCCCCTCCCCTCCCCTCCTCCCCCTTCCTCTCCACCTCCCTCCTGCTCCTCCTTCAGAACATACCAAGCACATTTTAACGTATGGACATTAATTAATACTCTACCTAGGGATTGGTTTGGCACTGTGGGAAATGCAAAAGAAATGAAGTGTTCACCTGTATTAGAGTGATAAGATTAATATGCTCCAACAATCAGAGGGGAAAACAAGGAGCAAATATAACTGGACTCTCATGCCTGCAGTCAGGAGGTCCTACTCATCCGTGACTGCTGGTTGGGAGATGGAGAGAAGACAACCCCCTGGCGGGGGGGGGGGGGCTGAAGTCAACAGGAAAAGATTTAGAAGAGGAGGCAAGACTGAAGTTGAATCTGGAAAGATCACCTGCATTTAGAGAAGAAAGAAGTCCTGCCTAGCAAGGGGACAGTATTGGACATCAATGAAAAGTCAGACACTGGCTTGAATCATGAAGAGGCAAGTTAGAACATCTATCTGAATCAGAGAGTCTCCTTGAAAGAAATGAGAAGTAAATCTGTAAAATCCACTCATTCCTGCTGCTCTCCTTCTAGGTCACTCCAGTCCTTGTTAGCCCCTGTTATCTCCTGTCTGTTATTACTCCAAGGCTTTGGGGGGGCTCCCTCTGGGTTTCATCTATCCTATATGTGGCAGGGCCTGAGACCCACTTGTTCAGAAAAGCAACAACATAAAAATAGAAAACAGAAGTGTCTTTGAGTGGTATAGGGACACATGTGCTAAGGAAGAGGGAAGTGTCCTAACCTCTGGTCCCAAACTCTTGATAGCTTGTGTCAGCATTTCCTTAGCATGAATTTCTCCCTTGCAGAGTCTTGCATTGCATTTCAAAATTATGTAAAGAGGGTTTTAACAGCATAGCAGGAATGCCTAGTTATCTCTTTGTTGGGGAGTAAATTAGATGGTTATAAAGTTAAATAAAGCCCAGAAAGCTCCAAGTGTCTTTTCTTAAAATCATTTGTCAAAACAAATAGCCTTAAAGTGAACATAAAAACTTAAATGGCATTGGATCTAATGAAACAACATGGGTACTAGTGAAGTTGAAGTGCCAGGAGAACACTGGGAAAGCAGGGCCACTTTTATCTTCCTGGAATGTTTATGTCCTTGTAGTCTCCTAATCACTCTGTGGTAACGTCATTGGGAGAAATGCTTAAGGAGAGATTGCTAGTAAAAAAAACAAAAGTGATACATTTCCCCAGTTAACAGTGCAGAGTACCCCCAAGAAATCACATCAAATCAGCTGTCTAGGACCAAGGATGCTGGGTTGGAAGAATATGATTGCTAGTAAAAAAAACAAAAGTGATACATTTCCCCAGTTAACAGTGCAGAGTACCCCCAAGAAATCACATCAAATCAGCTGTCTAGGACCAAGGATGCTGGGTTGGAAGAATATGATTGGAGACATCTCTGATCTTGTATTTGGGCATTGTGAGTATTTGGTGACGCTGATAAAGGATCACTTCACTGTTACCAACACTCTACTTGTTGGAATCTCAGTCTCAGAAACCAGCTTTCTATACACTGATCCTTATTTCTATGAGCAAGTCTCTATTCTTTCAGGCATCCAGACTTAGGGATTTTAGTCATCCTTGGTTCTTTCCTCTTTCCTCCCACATCCCCCAAGTTACTAAATATGATCAGTTCTCCTCTCAGTGCCTCCAGAATTACTTCTTGTTCATTCTGTGGCTATATCCATCAGCTCCACTCATTTTCTTGGTCCTCATCCCTGGAATAGGCTTCTTTCAGATTTCAGGCTTACTGACTTCCACCTCATCTTGCCCAAAGTAGTCAGATGAATCACCCTAAACCACATGTTACTGTGTCATTCACCTTAACACAGATCACAGGATAATCCTGATAGTTAAGGCCCTTTACCCCCAAATTCCAATCTGCTCTCCATCTCCATCTCTTGATGGACATGGGGTCACTGATACCACCAGACTAGCATCACTTGTTTTCCTTTTAAACATAGCTTGCTCATTTCCTCACCATTCTCTTATTTACTTGTCCCTTATTTAGGGTGCTGTTTTTATTCCTCATTACTTAAGCAATTCTTGCAAGGTAGAAGCTTAACCTCTTCAATCACCCCTTTGAGAATCTGAAGGAGGCCATGAAACTTCATCTTAGGAAAATGCACATCCAAAGGGTTGACTTCCAGAGCTCCATTAAGGTACTCAAGAGAACATTGACCTTAAACTAAAGATCCTTGCTCAAGGTCAAGTTGAAATACTCAAACCTACATGAAACTTTCCTAAACCATTCTGGCTAGTTAAGATAATCTCTACCACCCCCCTCTTTTATCTTCTGGATGCCACTGCAATTGCTCAATTCATTCAGTGCTTACTGAAGACCATAGTGCATTGTTTGTTTTGTTTCTATGCACATGACCTATTTTCCCAAATAAACTAAAAAAATGCTCCTTAAAGGGAAGGACCTGCTAGTTACCTCTTGGAAATGTATATAACTCAATGTATGTTGCTTTACTAGGTCAAATGATATAATCAGGCATATAGAAGTCCAAATGGACAATTTTTGTCTTCTTTCACTCTGTTTGCTGTAGAACAGATTCTGGAGAGGTCTCTTATGTCCACTGGGTCAGTTAGAACCTAAAGATTCTGGAAGGCCACTTGATCTGTGAGTATTTACTGGGGTGGTTACCAGAGTGTTCACAGGTTCTGAAGCTCCTAATGGAGAAGTAAAGAACTTTGGGTATTTTGGTACTTAAGGGCCTTTTGGGATTCAGTAAAGGGCTAGCACCTAGTACAAGGTCTTGGAAAAACTGTGAAGATGATGAGTGTGAATTTTGTGTGTCCTCTTTCCCTTTCCCTAATTTCAAGGCCCCTTCTGGAGGCATCCCCTCTCCTAACCTGACTCAGCACTCTAGAAAACCTCCACAAAAGTTATTGGACCTTAGCCTGAACAGTAGCTTCTCTCTTCTTTTTCTGGGGTATTTATTATTTAAATATTATTTCTAATTATGATGTGGAAAACTTAGTTTTCTAGTAAAGATAGACCACACATCTGTCTAAAGATCGATTATACTTAAAAATCACATTATGCAGTTTAACACCTATAGTATCCTCATCCCCAATACACACACACACACACACACACACACACACACACACACGCACACTCACACACAAATGGATTGAATTGGCTTCTGTGTAATGAAGCCATTCATTGACTAGTCTCTTTTCCTAAGTTCCACAAATATTATCACCATGGTCTTGGCCACAATCCCTTCATATTCTTTTGTAGAGAAATAATATACAGCAGAAGGGAAGTAGTGATAAAGAGCCTTATGAGCAATAGGTTCAAGATTAAAAGTAGGGAATAAAGTAAGAGCTACAGGAGTGCTCAAATTACAAAGTCCAACAGCAATGGCAAAGGCTATCTATATATTACAGGCAGCCAGGAGCAGTGCCCAACTAGTCCAGGTAGCAGAGCCTCTAGACAAACTGGTCCTCTTTGCTTACACTGTGTTCTCTATGGAGCTCCATAAAACAGTGATACATTTTCCCCCAGTAGGCAAGGAACACTAAAATTACACCATCAAAAACACACTTGTACCAATGCAAAATGATGCATGACACCTCCATGGGGAAGAAGGGGAGGGTGATTTCTCTAGCCTGCTGACAGATAGAGGTCTTCGAATAAGCACAGCTGTTGGACTCCCAGAGCAGTGGCCCTGAGCAGAAGGGCAGATGGTAAAGTCAGTAGCTATGGACAACTTAAGGGTAAAGGGCCCTTTCCCCATTATTGTAGAACCACATAAACTTCCTGGTTCTGATTTAACCAAAGATAGAAGGAGGGGAGTTCCTAACTAACTGCGATTATATTTCCTGCTTACTAGGTGGGACTGAACAAGATTTAATTTGACTTAGACCAATAATAATAATAATTAATAATAATAATAATAATAATAATAATAATAATAATAAATGGGATACTTCTTGTACCCAAGCATCATGAAACATTCCTATCACTCTTGGTTTTTATTTCACAGTTGGAATGAGTCATTCTTAACATTGCTCTTATAAAGTCTTGATTTCAAGAATTCCTCCCATCACTGTTTTGGGATATGGCTTAGGTGCATCCTATTGCTTCTGGTGACCATAGATCTGCCCTGTCCAGAGTAAGCTGACTTAACCTGCACACAAGGTTAGGATCCATAGGCTAGAAAATAATGCAGAAACACTTATGTTCATTTCTTTTATATACTTCAGAAAGAACATCATTGATCAGGTTCAGGTGAGGAATGTTCAGATATGATAGCTCCCACTGGCTGTCACAAAAGTTGAGAACTATGAAGATAGAGCAGTGATTCTCAAACTCTAGTGTGCATGTAAGTCACCCTGGCATCTTGTTAAAATGCAGATTCTGACTCAGAGGATCTGGGTCTGAGAGTTGCATTTCTAGTCAGCCTTTGGGCATGCAATGCTTCAGGTCCACAGACCATATTTCGGGTAGCAAGGCTATGGAGTGTTTGTCTGAATTCCTGTTCCAGCCCTACCTCTAGCTTGACCTTTGTCACTCAAAAGTTATTTGACATTCCTAGATCTTAGCTTCCTTAAGTACAAAAGAGGATGGGCTCTAGCATTCCTGGGAAGAACATTTGTTAGGTTTTGCTACTCCATATACATTTCATTTTCCTAATAGCACTCTGATGTCCATTTGGGGGATTTACTTCCCTCTTTGTGTTGGGGTCATCTGCTCCATCGTGGCAAGCAAAAGAAACCCTAGGGGCTCAGTTCCTAACAACTTTTCATAGCCCAGGTTTAGCAAGAGGACCTAGTGTGTTGTGTTGGTTTCTCTCTCTTCTAGGACTTTGAGTTCTGAGTGGAATGAATCTAATAAGGTGGGGGAACAGTTGAAGATCATCTAAGCCAGCTGTGGGGCCTAGGCTCAGCTGGCAGTAAAACCTTTTGGAGCCTCTTCATTCCTGTCGGTTCCAAGCTTGGCTCTCTAGACTTCTCTTTGATTTTATGCACAGCCTGATAGCTTTCCAGAATATTCTCTTTTTACTTAACCTACTATTTAATTCCAGAAGGTTCATTCTGTTGCTTGCAACCAGAGACCAATATAATCCTCTAAGCTCCTTCTGACTAGAGCATTGGAGGATTATTCAGGTTCTGAGCAGCTTATTGTTGAATTTGTCACTGTTTTCTATAAGAAAAGCAAAAGACACAAGAATATTTTCCTGTGAAATATTAATTTCTTTGAAGTATTGAGTATGTGGTTGGGAATAGGTTATTGGTGCCAGTGAGGGGTGTAGATTCTTTTCTGGCACATTGGTAATTGCAATAATGTACTAAGGTTACTCTCCTTGAGAGTCAAGTGGAGACTGAGATGCAATCTGTGCTTCAGAAGCAAGCAGAGGGGTCCTCAGTGAGGCTTCTTGGACCTCCTTTAAAAGCATTTATATACTGCTAACTTTAGCCCTACTCATTAGTGCAAGGAATTTTCTGTCCAGAATTTCTTGTCCGAAATTGAGAATAGAGGCTAAAAATAGACAAGGAAGATTCTGGAGAGCAAAACCATTTCTAAACAGTACAGATGATAGCTCAGTGACCTTGAATTGCAGTGTGAGTAATGAAGACACCTGACACCTTACTAAGATTGTAATAAGAATAGCAAATGCCACATCCATATGTTCCTTCTTCCTGACTTGTAGGGGAACAGCTAGCAGCTCATTAGCTAATTTGTGCCATTTTTTCCTGATCTAGAGCTTCAGTGGTTATGGCTACATTCAGTTGTCCATCAGAAGCTACCAGGAATGAGTTTGTAGCCTACCAGTATATTCTTCACCTTTCTTGTCCCTACCTTGCACTAAGAGGTTTAGGGGTCAGTTAGTAATGCTTTTCTACTTTTACTCCTCAGTTCTGGGGATTCAGAAACATTAAGAACAAATACCAATTTTATTGATAAAATGGTATTGAAGGATGCAGCTTGGACCCCTGGCTGATAGGCTTTTCAGAACTTTGTTTCTGGTTCAGTCTGACTATAGGCCCCCAGCAACAAGGGGCAGTACTTGCTGAGCTTAGCTTCCTCTTGGAGAAGAGCAGACTGTGTATACAACCTGCAAAGACCAGGGGCAAGGCATTTGGTATGACTCTGAGCTCAATTGTGTAAGGGATTTTTGTTCTGTAGTTTTCAGTGACAAACTAGATAATTCTTTTTCCTCTTTTCAGTCATCTCTCCAGTATTAAATTGACCAATTTATTTTCTGGACAATTTTTTCCTACTTCCATTAGTCTCAATCTTACTTGCTTTCCCTCCTTATTAAGGGTCTTAAAGGCACATCTGCCATGAATGTAATGTTCCTAGAATCCCTAACTTAAATGAAACATGGCTGTCCTGAATGATGAGACCTTATCAGCCATTTATTTTGTGCAGTAGGACAATCTGCAGAATAATTTGCTGAGGAAGAATCTTGTCTCTGCCTCCAGGTGCTCCCTTGGCAGAAGTGGGGAGGCTCTCTTCTCAGATGTAGCCTACTTAGGTCTTTTAGTTTCTATAAGAAAAATTCTCTGATGAAAAATATATATGAAGAGAATGTTCCTTCTTAGTAGAATATTAAAAGATACATATTTGCCTTGGGATATCTGTACTTTAGGTTCCTGCCAGAGACCATGACCCTGAGAACTCCATTGTTCAGCTCTTATTGAAAGCTCAATTGTGAGAAATAAAAATCTTAGAGGATTGATCAAGCCAGATGATCAAAGAACTGACTGTGTATTTGGATCACATTTTGGTCACTGTTTTTTAACTGAGCTGGGTATTGAGGTTAAGCAGTAAGAATGCTATAAGAAATTATATGTAAGTTGTTTATTGTACTTTTTGAAGGGGCATCAGTGAGGATGTGGTCAACTATATCCCACCATGCCCCGTTACAAGGGCTCATAGAAAAATTCCTTTCAGACATAAATACTGGGATGATATACCTTTCTTCTGAACAAATGGATTTTGAACATTTTTATATTTATTGTGATTCTTGTAATTAGTAATGTTTTCCTTTTATCTTGGCTATCATGACACTTAGAAGTGACTTTGGAACATTTGACATTTGTACATGACAATCTGATACCCATTTTTTATATACTAATTCTACCTATAGTTTCAAATACTATCCTACCCTTGTTTTCGTCTTTGTTCTGATACCCTTATCTATTTTGGTCTTTACTAAATTTGTAAACTCCTTTAAACCTTCTTTGTAAGGATGGGACAGAATATAAGTAAATTAATTAAGAAAGTAAGCTATATATACTATATATTTATAAATATATATTTATATTTACTATATATACTATATATTTATATACATTTTTATATATGTATGTGTATATATATATGTATGTGTATATATATAAATTTACTTAGAAGTGAATTTGGAACATTTGACCTTTGTACATGACAATCTGATGTTCCTCTGAACATTCGATCTTACCACTTGCCCACATAGTAACTTCTGGTTTTGTTATTTGGAGTCCATTTTTTCATGTTCTTAAGGCCTCCGTTCTTAGCCTGCTTTGGATCTTATTAGATAACTCTCCTCCTTAGTACACCTCATCTCCATCCTAGGATACCACCTAGGGCATTTTATGGCATTCCGTCCTGTGTGTGACCCCCAAATCCACATTTTTAGAACTCATTTAAATTCTGTGTCACAAACTTGTAGGTTATATTACCTAAGAACTTCAATGCCAAATTTGAGTTTACCCCTTAGATCTGTACCTTCTCATGTATCCTCATGTAGTGAATAGGGCCAATACCACCATCATCAGAGAACTGAGAAATGTTGTAGACTTCTATCTTTCCCTTCTGCTCCTCTGTAGCCAATTCATTCCAAAATCTGGTTGATTCTTCCTCTTAGATATATTTCAAATACCTCCATTCTTCTCTGCTTCCACTGCTAGTTCATCTCTCATTATTTCAAGCCTCAACTATTGCCCTCCACAGCATTGCCCCTGGCTTATTCTCAACATAGTTCCCAAAGTGATATTTCTAAAATACAAATCTGATTATACTAGATACTTAAATACCTTCAATACTACACTCTTCTTATAGCATAAATTCAAACTTTCTACATTACATAAAAATCCCACCATAGTGCTAAGGCTCCTGTGTTGAAGGCGTGGTCCCCAGAGCAGCAATGTCCAGAGGCGGGGCTTTGGGGAGTGACTGGATTGTGAGGGCTCTGGCCTCATCAGTGGATTCATGTGTTGATAGATTCATAATTTGATGGCACTTTGGGGAGATGGTGGAAATTTTAGGAGGTGGAGCCTAGTTGGAGGAAGTAGGTCACTGGGGACATGTCCTGAAAGGGTGTGTCTTGTCCCTGGCCCCTTCCTTGCTCTCTGTCTTCTTCCTGGTCACCATGAGACAAGCAGCTTTGCTCTTCCACACCCTTAGGCCATGATGTGTTGCCTTACCACAGGGCCAGAATGAATGGAGCCAGCCAATCATGGACTGAGACTTCTGAAATCATGAGCCAAAATAAATTTTTCCTCCTCTAAGTTGTTATTTTCCCAGGTATTTTGTCACAGTGACAAAAAGCTAATTGAGATACACATAAGTTATCAGGAAGAGGGTAGTCCACCACTCCAATCTCATTTCCTCTCATCCTTCTCTTCCTCATCTTTACATTTGACTATTTTGGATCATTCTCTTGGATTTTATGTTAAAGATCAAACTTCCTAGTGCTGGCTTTAAATAAAGGCCAAGTTGACCTTAGCTTACTTTTAGTGGGATCAGGGATAAGGAATCATGACCCCCCTTCTCCAATTCCCTATTAGTTATAACTATTTGGTGCTAAGGTAAATAATTTATATCAGTTATGCAGCTATCTAAAGGAGTAGAATTCCAAATATACTTGGATAAGAGAAAAGGAAGGGAAATGAAAGTCTTGACAATGGCATAATGAGCTCTTGGTAACTGTATCATGTCTTTGAAGTGTCTCAGCCTCCAAAGTACTGAGATTACAGGTATGTGCCATCATGCCCAGTTTAGGATAAATATCTTAATAGACCTTGGAGGGACTTTTAGTGTTCAGGTTTTAAAAAGTCATCTCTAAGAAAAATAAAGTATACCTGTTTAACACATTAAATTAGAAAAAATCATTATGAACCCATGACCTGAAAAGTGAACATCTTTTCTAGCTCTGTCACTTCCAAAAGTGGTCCAAAGCAGTACTTTCAGTCACTACTGACTCTAGTATTGTCTTCTAGTCAGAGTCAAAGCTTTCTGGAGGGGAAATGATTCCATGTCTTATTAGAGAAAAACTCAAGAATATTTTGTGGCTATTGGAAACAGAGTATTTTCAAGGGATCAGGTGACATTGAAAGGTAAAAGGAACATCATATAGGTCAGAGTGTGATAACTTGGACATCAACAAATTATGTTTATTTAGGGTATGCTGGGTTTATGAAAGCTCACAAGTACCAAATTATATTTAAAATGCAAAGATTTCTGTACTGTTTCCCCAAATTAGTTCTGATACAATAGAAGAGTGACTATAATGGACATATATAAGTTTAAATTCCAAAGAATGTTAACACATTTTGTTTCTTCTATTAAGTATATATTCAATTGGCACATTGATCACCCAGAGTAATTAAGCTGAGAGATAGATTAATATTAAGTGGGCAAGTTTTTGCATTGTCCAGATATCCTAAGGAGAGGGGTAATTGCACTAGGTCAATTTCTCATCTCCTATGCAATGGAACTCTGGGTGAATTTACTAAGCATGGTGCCATAATTTCTTTTTTTTTAAATTTTATTAGTATTTTTAATTTTTTAAAATTGGTGCACTGTAATCATACATGTTTATTAGGTACAAGCTGGTAAAGACATACATGCACACATTTCTCATTTAACCTTTCCCCAATTCCCACCCCACTCCCTCGCCCTACCTCCTTCTCAGGTTCAGTTTAGTGATTGATTTTGATATGCTTGTGAAAGTACATCATGTGCGTTAGGGTGTTCCCCCCCTCCAACATCATCTTCAGTTAAGTCAACTTCTTTGCTCATCTAAGGTTTCTCCTTCATCTGGAGTCCCTCTTATGCCCCATTTTCTCCCTAGCATCTACATATTAGGGAGAACATATGATTTTTTACTTTTTGTAACTAACTAGTCTCACTTAACATAATGTTTTACAGTACCATCCATTTCCCAGCAAATGACATGATTTTGTTCTTCTTAATGGCTGAGTAAAATTCCATTGTGTACATATCCCATAGTTTTGTAATCCATTCATCCGTCGATGGACATTGGTTGGTTCCATAGTTTGGCAATTGTGAATTGTGCAGCTATAAACATAGATACATATGCATTGGTCTGATAGTTTGGTTTCCATTCTTTTGGGTAGATACCCAATTGCTGGATCATATGGTAGATTGATTCCCATTCGTCTGAGGAACCTCCATACTGTTTTCCAAACTGATGCACTAACCCGCAATCCCACCAACCATGTATTAGGGTTCCCACTTCTCCACACCCTCACCAGCATTTGTTGTTGTTTGTGTTTTTGATGATTGCCATTATGATTGTGGTTAGGTGAAATCTCAAGGTGGTTTTGATTTGCATCTCTCTAATTGCTAATGATGTAGAACATTTCCTCATACATTTATTGGTTATTTGTATTTCTTCTTTTGTGAAGTGTTTATTTAGATCTTTGCCCATTTTTGATTGAGTTATTAGTCTTCTATCAGAAGAGTAGCTGGCAAAAATTTTTGCCCACTTGGTGGGCTCTCTGTTGAGGGTCTTGATAGTTTCCTTTCTGCACAGAAGCTCTTCAGTTTAATGCAGTTCCACGTATTGATCTTCCTTTGAGTTGCTTGTGCCTTTGCGGTCTTGTTGAGAAAGTTTTACTTGTGCCTATGTGTTGAAGTGTTGGCCCTATGTCTTCTTCAAGTAGCTGCAAGGCCTTTGGCCTGACTTCCAGGTCTTTGATCCACCTTGAGTTGACTCTTGTGAAGGGTGAGAAAGTAGGGTTTATTTCCATTTTTCCTGCATATGGTTAACCAGTTTTTCCAACACCATATTTTGAAGAGTCTGTCTTTTTTCCTGTGTATATTTTTGGCTCCTTTGTCAAAAATCAGTTGACTGTAAGCATGTGGGTCTGTTTCTGAATGTTCTATTCTGCTCCACTGGTCTATGTGTCTGTTTTGGTGCGAATACCATGCTGTTTTTATTACTGTGGCTTTGTAGTAGAGTTTGAAGTCAGGTATTGTGATGTCTCCTGCATGGTTCTTTTTGATAAGAACTACTTTGGCTATCCTGGGCTTTTTGTTGGTCCAAATGAATTCAAGGACTGATTTTTCTGTCTGTAATGAGTGACCTTGGTAATTTTATGGGTATTGCCTTGAATCTGTAGATCACTTTTGGGAGGATGGCCATTTTTATGATATTTATCTGCCTATCCAAGAGCATGGAAGATCTTTCCATCTTCTAAGGTCTTCATTGATTTCTTTTTTCAACTTTTTATAGTTTTCCTTATAGAGGTCTCTTACCTACTTGGTTAGGTTTATCCCTAAGTATTTTATTTTTAGGGGTGCTATTCTGAGTAGAATTGTTTTATAGATTTCTTTTTCAGTGAATTTATGGTTGGCATATAGGAAAACTTCTGATTTTTTAAGATTGATTTTGTATCCAGACACTTCGCTGAATTTGTTGATCAGTTCTATAAGCTTTTTGGTTGACTTTGTTGGGTATTCTAAATATAGTATCATGCCATCTTCAAAAAGGGATAGTTTTAGTTTTTCTTTTCCTATTTTTACCCCTTTGATTTCCTTCTCTTGCGTTATTGCTCTGGCAAGTGTCTCAAGTACTATATATAACAGAAGTGGTGATAATGGACATCCTTGTCTTGTTCCTGTTTTTAGTGGGAACTTTTGCAGTTTTTCCTCATTTAATATGATGTTGGCTGTTGCCTATTGTATATTGCCTTTATGATGTTGAGGTAAGTTCCTTCTATTCCGATTCTCTGCAGTGTTTTTAGCATGAATGGGTGTTGGATTTTATCAAACGCGCTTTTAAAGTCTATTGAAACGATCATGTGATTTTTGTCTTTGATTCTGTTTATGTGCTGAATTACATGGATTATTCATCATATGTTGAACCAGACTTGCATCCCTGGGATGAACCCGACTTGGTCATGGTGTACAATTTTCTTGATGTGATTTTAAATGCACGTTGCTAGTATTTTGTTTAGCAGTTTTGCATCTAAGTTCATCAATGATGTAGGCCTCTAGTTTTCTTGAGCTGTTTTTATTTGGCTTTGGTATTAGTGTGATGATGGCTTCATAGAATATATTTGGGAGGGTCCTATATCTTTCTATTTCATGGAATAGTTTGAGGAGTATTGGGATTAGCTCTTCTATAAATGTTTTATAAAATTCACTTGGAAAATCATCTGGCCCTGGGATTTTGTTTAATGGTAACTCTTCATTGCTGTTACTATCTGTTTGATTGCTATTGTTTGGTTTAAGCTTTGTATATCTTCTTGACTCAATTTAGGAAGGTTATATGTGTCTAGAAATTTTTCAATTTCTTCTAGATTTTCCATTTTTTTTAGTATAGTTTTTCAAAGTAGTTTCTGGGGATCCTCTGTATTTTCACACTGTTAGTGATAATATCCCCTTTTTCATCTCTTATTTTGGTAATTTGGGTTGATTCTCTCTTTCTTTTGCTTAGGTTGGCTAATGGTTTATCTATCTTGTTTATTTTTTCAAGACACCAGCTTTGGACCGGACGTGGTGGTGCACACTTGTAATCCCAGCATTCGGGAGGCTGAGACCGGAGGATCCGGGTTCGCCGCCAGCCTCAGCTACCTAGTGAGGAACTCCGCAATTTAGTGAGACTCAGTTTCAAAATAAAGAATAAAAAAAAAGGGCTGGGGGTAGAACGCCCCTGAGTTCAATCCCCAGTACTGCAAAAAAAAAAAGACACCAGCTTTGGGTTTTCTTGATTTTCTGCATTGTTTTTTAATTCTCTACTTCATTAATTTCTGCTCTGATTTTCATAATTTCTTGTTTTCTACTGGCTTTGGGGTTAGACTGTTCTTGTTTTTCAAGGGCTTTGAGCTATGTCATTAGATTATTTATTTGGTGATTTTCTGTTATTTTAATGTCAGCACTCAATGCTATAAATCTTCCTCTTAGTACTGCCTTCTATGTGCCCCAGAGGTTTTGATATGTTGTGTCTCTACATTCGTTTGTTTCTGGGAATTTTTTAACTTCTCCCCTTACTTCTTCTATGACCCATTCCTCATTCAGCAGTGTGGTGTTCAGTCTCCATGTATTTACATGGTTACTCTGGGTCTTCTTAGAGTTGATTTCTAGTTTAATTCCATTGTCATCTGAAAAGACACAGGGAATTATGTTACACTTTTTGAATTTGTCAGTTCTTGCTTTGTGGCCCAGAATGTGATCTATTTTGTAGAAGGTTCCATGGGCAGCTGAGGAAAATGTGAATTCAGGGGTAGTTGGGTGAAATATTCTGTATGTGTCTAATAGGTACATTTGGTATGGTATTCTTTAGGACTGAGGCATTTTTACTGACCTTTTGTCTAGAAAATCTGTCTAGTGATGTGAGAGGAGTATTGAAGTCTCCCAGTGTTATTGTATTGGGATCTGTGTGTGACTTTATATCATGAAGTTTATTTTATGAAAGTGGCTGCACCTATATTTGGGGAATAAATGTTGACTATTGTTATTTCCTCTTGTTGTATTGTTCCTTTTACTAGTAAAAAATTACCTGCTTTGTCTCTACTGATAAGCTTAGGCTTGAAGTCTAATTTATCTGATATCATAGTTGCTACTCCTGCTTGTCTTTGAGTTCCATTGACATGGACTACCTTACTCCAGCCCTTCACCTTTAGTTTGTGGAAATCTTTGCTTATAAGATTTGTCTTTCAGGCAGCATATAGATGGATTATGGGTTTTAATCCATTTTTCCACCTTGTGTCTTTTTATTGGGGAGTTGAGACCATTTATATTCAATGATTATTTAGAGATTTTTAATTCCTAACATTTTGAGTTTTGACTTCTGTTTGTGGTAGTGTTTGTTCTTCTTTGCTTAGTTGTTTGCTTGCTGGAAATTATTTTTTCTCTGGTTCTGACATTTACTTGTT
>PVLC010031327.1:0-18856 GCA_004027655.1 Graphiurus murinus
CCCTCCACAACTTATCGAGAAAATGAAGCCAAAAATATCAACTCTATTTCTGTTACTCATTAGCTTTACTTTTGCAGAGAATATTTGATAAGAATGGCTTAGTGTTTTTGTTTATAATAAAGAATTTTTATGTTATAGAATTTGAGTTTTTATGTTATAGAACTGTTTCAAAATAAAGAATTAAAAATAGGGCTGGAGGTATAGCTCAGAGGTAGAATGCCCCTGGGTTCCATCCCTAGTACCGAAAAAAATATATATATACACATATATACATATATATATAGTATATATATATTGATAGAGCCTTGGTTTATCATTTATGTGAGTCTTAGTTTAAGTCATGATAAAAACCTAAAACTCTTCACTTTCAAGTTATAGCTCTAAATAGAATTTTAAGTCTATTTCAGTCAATAAGCCTTGATTCTGTGAAGATTTGTGGATTTTTTTTGTGGTACTGGGGATTGAGCTCAGGGGCATTCTATCTCCGAGCTATACCCCAGCCCTATTTTTTACTCTTTATTTTGAAACAGGATCTCATTAAGTTGCAGAGGGCCTCACTAGGTAGCTGAGGCTGGCTGCGAACCCAGATCCTCCTGTCTCAGCCTCCCAAATGCTGGGATTACAAGCATGCGCCACCATGCCCGGCTCAAGATTTGTGTTTTCTAAACATCTGGAAGACCACTTATATTTTGTTCCTGATAACTCGTGGCTAAGGAATTGAAATATACTCCAATAATTTCCTGTGAAATTATAGTAGTATTACTTATTCTAATAGAAGGACTGAGTATTTTGGTTGCAAAATAGCTTACATTTTCAGGGGAAAATGAAGCCAAAAATATCCACTCTATTTCTGTTATTCATTAGCTTTACTTTTGCAGAGAACATTTGATAAGGATGACTTAGTGTTTTTGTTTACAGTAAAGAATTTTTATGTTATAGAACTTTAAAAAATTAACAGACAGTAGAAAATTAGTGATAAAGGCTATTTGAAATGTTTGTAGGAATTAAAAGAAGACAATCAAGTTTTATTAGAAACAAAAACCATGCTGGAAGACCAACTAGAAGGAACTCGAGCTCGTTCTGATAAATTACATGAGTTAGAAAAAGAGAATTTACAGCTAAAGGCTAAACTGCATGATATGGAAATGGTAAGTTTTTGTGGAGTAGATCAATTATATGACCTCAAAGGAAAAATTCTAAGATTTAGCTGACTTTTCTCAAATGGTAAGATTGACTAGACTCCTTGAGACTTTAATAGAGAAGAGAGAGCTACATAATTTAGATTGTTCCAACTTTCCACAAATATAAAATATTAGAATTTTCTGCTTTTGTTACTGATGAGTATTATTAATTTTATCTACCTTTCAAAACTACAATAAATAAGCTATTATGTAAACATGTTTTTAAAAATACAGAAGTAAGCTGGGCATGGTGGCACACACCTGTAATCCAGTACTTAGGAAGCTGAGACAGGAAAATTGTAGGTTTGAAGACAGCCTCAGCAACTACTGAGACTCTCATCAACCTAGTGAGACCCTATTTCAAAATAAAAAGTCGAATGTGGTGGCGCACGCTTGTAATCCCAGTACTTGGGAGACTGAGACAGGAGAATTGGGTTTGCGGCCAGCCTCAGCTACTTAGTGAAGCCTTCAGCAATTTAGTGAGACCCTGTTTCAAAATGAAGAATAAAAAATAGGGTGGGAGTGTAGCTCAGAGTTAGAATGCAACTGGTTTCAATCCCCAGTACCTCAATAAATAAATAAATAAATAAATAAATAAATAAATAAATAAATAAAATTAAAAATTAGGGATGGAGTGTAGCTCATAGGTAGAATGCCCCTGGGTTCCACCCCCAGTGCCACAAAAAAAAAAGAAAAAGAAAAAAAAAAAGCAGAAGTAAGCCAGGTGTGGCTGCACACATCTCCAATCTCTATCCCCCCTAAAAAGAAAAACACAAATGAAGCTATTTGCTAGAATTTAGTATTGGATCAGAATTATTTTGTTATATCACTTAAACAATATATTGACTATAAAGAAACTTTTTTTCTGTTTATGCTACTGGGGATGAAAGCCAGGGGCATTATACCTCTGAGTGACACACCCCTAGCCTGATTTTATTCTTTTTAATTTTGAAAAGGTCTCATTAAGTTGCTGAGGCTGCACACTAACCTGTGATCCTCTTGCCTCAGCCTCTCAAACACTGGGATTACAAACCTGCATCACCATGCCCAGAAAAGAAACATTTTAATTGTCCCCAAATATCATTTTTAAAGGGTGTCAGACATCTGATCAGTGTAATGACCAGTAATAATTATAATAACCGATTATTGCCTTCAAACTGAAAATTTTAAGAAGCTTAAATTTATCCTCATTCATATTCAGTTTCTAATAAAAGTTATGAGTAATAAAATAGTGGCTTGAAATTGTACTGTTCCTTAGCCTTCTTTTTTCTCCCTGCCAATAAAAAAGGAACGAGATATGGATAGAAAAAAGATTGAAGAATTAATGGAAGAAAATATGACTTTGGAAATGGCACAGAAACAGAGTATGGATGAATCATTACATCTTGGCTGGGAGCTAGAACAGATATCCAGAACTAGTGAACTTTCTGAAGGTACTCCCAATTTTTTATTTTTATTTAAATAGATGAATGAATAAATGAAGTTATATTTGTTTACATTTCTGGGTATTTTATTGCAATTCTTTATTTTCCCCAGCTGGAGAATACCTAAAAGGCCAGCTGTCTCCCTAACTATGATCTCATTCTGTAATATATTGCTTGTACTTTTCTAGGTCTGATTCATTGCTTTGTGTGTCTTAGAACTCAATTTTATGAATACAGTATCAGATTTAACTGGTCATCTAGCCACAGTTTCATGTGACTATCACCAGAGACTGGAATATCAGTTTATTCATCTCTGTTGAGAGGTATAATCATGTAGTAAATAAAACAGGAGTTGCTTCAGCACATACTTTGACTAGGATATAAACCGGAGCACGTCCACAGCATAGTGGGAAGAATCTATGTGCATGTAGTCAGAGGAAGGAAGTTAAGGGTCACCATGGTTACTTTCATAGTATATGTAATTGCCATTACAGGGTTGTACCTGCAAGCCAGGCCATTACTAGAGATAATAGAACATCATACACATTTATTTCCTAGGCTACACATTGACTTGTCTTTCAAGTTGAGCCTAATTGCATACAATATAGTTGATCAGATCATAGCTTTGGATGTATTAATGCTGATTAGTACAATAATTTTTGAAATTATAGCCAGGTCACATGTACAAACTAGGCTCTGTTCTATAATTTCTCAGCTACCTATTATTATTCTACCTATTTTCCTCCAGCAAATATTTAGTAAACACCTATCAATGTAAAATAATATAATAAGCTCTGAAGAATGTTGAGGTACATATAAATTTTGAGAGAGATTAAAATCTAATGCTTATAGAATAATTACTTTATAGATAACTTATGCTATATATTACCTACTAGGTTTTTCCTAATTTTACACTTGAGAATCTAATTCTATATTCTAGTACCTCATGTACTGACTACATAGTAAGTGATGATATTCAGTCTCTGAATTTGCAAAGATATGTTACTTAAAATATTTGTGTAACTTTTTTTCTTTTGATACTGGGTATTAAACCCAGGGACATTTTACCTCCAAGCCTTTTTACTTTTTTTTTTTTTTTAATTTGTATTTTGAGACTGGATCTCACTGAGTCTTGCTACATCATTGAGGCTGGTTTCAAATCTGTGATCTTCTTGGCTTGGCCTCCAAATACTGGGATTACAGACATGCACCACTGGGCCTGACTTGTGTAACTTTTTTTTTTACTGAACTCCTTGTGAATTGAATTACCAAAAAACAAACAAACAAAAAAGATTCAGATAAAATACTTTCTATTATTAAAGTAGTTATAGTTAAGAGTTTCCTGATTGGGTAGGAACAAAATAATAAATACCTTCTAAGTTTGTTGTAAAGATTGTTTGTCAATACATGTTAAATCCCTTGAACAGTGCCCACTATATATTAAGGCTTCATAGTAACTATTGTTGTTATCATTATAGCACAGTTGTTTTGTAATTGATCTTAGCTAGAATTATAGATCAGAATATTTGCTTTAATATGGTGTCATTTTTTAAAAATTATATGAAGGGCTTTCTAGAAAAAATTTTGCAGAATGTGGAAAGATATAAAGAGGAAATGAAACCAGGTGTGGTGGCACACGCTTGTAATCCCGGTACTTGGGAGGTTGAGACAGGAGGATCCAGGTTCGAGGCCAGCCTCAGCTAGTTGGTGAGGTTCTCCACAACTTAGTGAGACCCTGTTTCAAAATAAAGAATAAAAAATAGGGCTGGAGGTATAGCTCAGAAGTAGAATGCCCCTGGGTTCAATCCCCAGTACCACAATAAACAAACAAACAGGAAATGAAAGTCAGCAATAATTTCTTACATCACGTTTTTGTTTCAGAAAACTTGCTTCAGAGCATTTCTACACACATGTAACTAAACATTACAAGGTCATTGTATATATAGAATTCAGATTCCGGCCAGGTATGATGGTGCATGCTTGTAATACTAGTACTTGGAGGCTGAGACAGGAGGATCTCAGGTTCATGGCTAGCCTCAGCTACTTAGTGAGGCCCTCTGCAACTTAGACCCTATTTCAAAAGAAAGAATAAAAAAATAGGACTGGAGGTATAACTTGGAGGTAGACTGCCCCTGGGTTCAACCCTATTACCACAAAATAAACAAATAAATAAATAAGAATTTTTAAAAATTAAATTCAGGTTCCTTTTTTCCCCTTAAGTTTATAACATAGTCACTCTATTGTGTTGTTGAAAATGTGTTGTAAGTATTCTTTTTAGTGTTTTATAATCTGACGTCAAGCTTTATTGAAGTACACTTATAGTACTTAAAGTATTACTCATATCATGTTGTTGCCTAATCTTGTTTATTTGGAATGCATGACTGCAAATCCTGAATGAGTGTTGGTCATACTGAAGCATGAAGAAATAAAAAATTTGAGCAGATAAACAATGAATAAGGATATTGAAGCAGTAATAAAAATCTCAGAAGGAGAAGCCCAGGAACTGATAGTTTCACTGCTGAATGAAACATTTAAAGAAAACACCAGTCCTTTTCAAACTCTTCCAAACAATTGAAGAAAACAGAATGTTTCCATACTCATTTTGTAAGGCCAGCATTAGCCTGATATTTTAAAAGCCAGACAAGAACACTGTAAGAAAAGTATATTGTAAGCCCAGTATTCCTGATGAACATAGATGTAAAAATCCTCAAGAGAATACTAGTGAACCATATTCAATGGCATCATTCATCATGATCAAGTGGATTTAACCCTGTGAGGCAAGGATGGTTCAACATATGCAAATCAATAAGTGTGATACATCACATCCAAAGTATAATAAAGGACAGCTGGGCTTGGTGGTGCACGCTTGTAATCCCAGTACTTGGGAGGCTGGAACAGGAGGATTGCAGGTTCGAGGACAGCCTCAGCAAATAGACTCTCATCAGCTGGGCGTGTGGCGCACGCTTGTAATCTCAAGCATTTGGGAGGCTGAGACTGGAGGACCCGGGTTCGTGGCCAGCCTCAGCTACCTAGTGAGGCACTCTGCAACTTAGACCTTGTTTCAAAATAAAGAATAAAAAATAGGACTGGGGGTGTAGCTCGGAGGTAGAATGTCCCTGAGTTCAATCCCCAATACTGCAAAAAAAAGAAAAAAAAAATAGACTCTCATCAACCTAGCAAGACCTTGTTTCAAAATAACAATAAAATAGGGCTGGGAGTATACTTCAGAGGTAGAATGCCCCTGAATTCAATCCCCAGTACCAAAAAATAAAGGACAAAAACCATACCATCACCTAAATTATGTAGAAAAGGCATCTAACAAAACTCATCCTCCTTTCATAAGAATTATTAAACAAAGTAGATAGAGAATAACAACCTCATACCCAGCCTTGTACCTAATGGTGAAAAGTTGAAAACTTCCTCTAATATTAGGAATAAGACAGGTATGCCTTATTCTACTTTTATTCAACATAATACTAGAAATTCTAGCCAGAGTAGTTAGGCAGGAGAAAAATATAAAAGTAAATCAAAGTTAAATTGTGTTTACAGTTGACATGATTTTATATAGAGAAAGTTCTAAAGATTCCACCAAAAAAACTCTTAGAGATAAGAAATGAATTTAGTAAAGTTGTAGGATATAAAACCAACATACAAAAGTTAGTAATATTTCTGTATACTAAAAAAAAAAAAGAAAGAAACCAAGAAAACAATCCCATTTACAATAGCTACAAAAAATAAAATTAAATACTTCAGAATCAATTTAACTGCCAGGCATGATGGCACACACCTGTAATCCCAGTACTTGGAAGGTTGAGACAAGAGGATTACAGGTTCAAGGTCAGACTCAGCAACTTAGTGAGACTGTTTCAAAATAAAAAAATAACAAGGACTGGGGGTGTATCTTGGAGGTACAGTTCCCTTGGGTCCAATCCCCAGTACCTCCCCAAAGAAAACCAGAAAGAAAAGAATTAAAATTAGAAATACCATATGGTCTAGCAGTCCCTCTTCTAGGTATATTTCCAAAGGATATGAAGTCATTGTGTGGAAGATATCTACACTTCCATCTTCATTATGTCTTCATTCACACTAGCCAAGACATGGAATCAACAACCTAAGTATCCATTAATGAATGGACAGAGAAAATATGGTATATTAATAGTAAATTATTATTCAGCCTTAGAAAAAGAAGGAAATCACATGATTTGTGATAACATGGTTGAATCCGGAGAATATTATGTTAAGTGAAGTCAATCAGGCACAAAAAAACAAAACAGCATGATCTCACTTATACATGGAATCTTAAAAAATATTGTGGTCACAAGAGCATGGAGTATGGAGGATAAGGGAGATGGTGGGCAAAGGACACAAAATTTCAGTTAGAAAAGAAATTCATGAGGTCGGTTATACATATTAGTGGTGACTATAGTTAATAAAAATCTTTTCCATACTTGAAAAATGGATGAAGTAATACATATATTAGTCTCCTTTAGCTATTCCACAAAGTATACATATATCAGAACATCATAAGACAAAACCAGATATACAAAGGGATTATAATGATAATGAAAAAAAGATTTTAGAATAACTTTAGCATACTTAGTATATATACTTTTTAATGCTTACCCAAAATGAAAAAAGCAGTGTTGTATGTTCGAATTTTTTTTTTTTAATGGTACTGGGGTTTGAACCCAGGGACATTCTACCTCCAAGCTACACCCCCAGCCCTATTTTTTATTATTTATTTTGAAATAAGGTCTCACTAGGTTGCAGAGGGCCTAAGTAGCTGAGGCTGTCCATGAACCCAGATCCTCCAGTCTCAGCCTCCCAAGTACTGGGACTACAAGTATGCGCCACCAAGCCTGGCTTCAAAATTCATTTTTAATTCATCATTAGTTGCCAGTTAAAACAGTGTATTCTATAAGTTTTTAAATTTAAATCATTTTGATGAAATAAATGGATTCTAGATTAAAACAAAACAAAAAAGACTTGGGAAACTGATGGAATTTTAAAACTTAAGTGATTATCCAGTAAGCTTTTAATAGGAAAATAGCAACATAATCCCTAGAACAAAGGCTAGAAACAAAACTTTAAAATTTCTTGCCGGGCGTGGTGACCCACGCCTATAATCTCAGTACTTGGGAGGCTGAGAGAGAATTGCAGACTCAAGGACCACCTCAGCAATGTAGTGAAGCCCTCAAAAGAGTGAGACTGGTAGAATGCCCCAGGTTTCAATTCCCAGTACCACAAAAAAATAAAATTAATTAATTAAAAAAATAAACTGAATTCGGGAGGCTGAGACCGGAGGATCCGAGTTCGCGGCCAGCCTCAGCTACCTAGTGAGGCACTCCGCAACTTAGTGAGACTCGGTTTCAAAATAAAGAATAAAAAATAGAACTGGGGGTATAGCTCAGAGGTAGAATTCCCCTGAGTTCAATCCCTAGTACCGCAAAAAAAATAAAAAATAAAAAATAAACTGAGTCTTCTGGCAAGATGACGACTAAGGGAAGTTACACACCTCAGTGTCAACTGACACTCAAAACCAAAATGCTATGAAGACAGCAGCAAAATTTGAACAAAGCATCGAAAAATTGATAGGTGGTAGAAACAAAGCCAGAAGACAGAACAGAGGACAACAGAATACCCCATACTTCTCCCCTGGGGAACGTCTGTGGGGTGGCGGCGCCATCTTGCCTAACTGTGCCAGGACTGCTGGCACTGTGACCTCCGGAGACCCCAGCAAAGAAGCCAAATATGTCTGCAGAAAAGCAGCAAAAAACTCAACAAAAAAACTAAAATTGAAAAGTGACAAGATCAGAACTTGGAAAAAAAAAAAAAAAGCAGAGGACTGTATAAGCTCTCCATCCCTCCCACTGGGAAACGAATCCTGATGACTTCCAGAGACCTTCATGAGGAAACGTGGATTGTCATGAGGCTGGTGACTACAGACCATCAGTTAAAGTGGTCGGAGTTTTGCTCCACGCTGGATGGGGACCTGGCGGGACCCAGACACTACAGCTGCGACTGAACCCATCGCTTCCAGCAATGAACAGCACCCATCAGGACTGTAAGTTAACCAGCCATTCCAGCAGGAAATGTTTTCATGCCTGGACACAGGGACTTGTGTGGCAAGGAAATAGACTTTTGGGGGCTGAGACTGCAAATCACCCCTGCAGAGGTGGGGGTAGTGACTACTATTGTACAAAACATAAACATGATTTAGTAGATAGCCCCTAGAGGCAGGTGGGAGGGAACTGCAGTCAGCAGTTTGAGGAGCCCTCATAGGATCCCTAGGGATCACCATGGAACATCTTTCTTTGGTGTCTGGGGAAAATAGCTTAGCCTACCAAGTTGCAGGCTCCAAAAGCAGTAAACTTGCACCTCACTGTGTTTGGGCGCTACATACACCAGCACAAGCATCAGAGGCCAGCAAGGGCCTCCAGGAGTACGGCACCCCAAGACAGGGGTGGTGTCCCTGGGACAAAGGAACAGAGCCACCCACGCTCCTGGCTTGGAACTGTGGAATCTCTTTTTGCCATGCCAGACCTTGGACCTAGGGCAGAGAGTGGCAACAGCACCATCCGGACCAGACTGCAATAAGAGGCCAGGGGCCCTGCAGGGTATCACTTGATCCCAGCCACAAGCTGGGAATTCAATACTCTCTCCACCAGCAAAGTGTGTACCTGACATACATGTATGCTAGTGACTGAAAGTACCTCACGTGACTGTAGCAAGTAGATCTGGAGTGGTGCCCCAGAGGCCATCAAAACTCAGCAAGATGGGTCATAAATTTTGAACATAGCCATTGCTGGCTTTGCTGAACCTAAGCCCATAGCTCACAGAGGCCAGAGGTCAGCATTCTGCAGTATTATGGGCTCACAATCAACAGAGCAGCAGCAGCAGTCTCTAGGATGCATTAAGTCCCAACCAGCAGGCTGTAGGCTCTGAATGAACTGTCTTCCGGGAGTGATACCCTGTTTTCCATGTGGCTAGACCACATCATAATCTTGGGCCCTGTGGAGCTGGGGCCAGGAGATCACACTGGCATGCAGCAATCAGAGATTCCTGTTTTCTTGCACTAAGAACTGTAGTCAAAGAGGCTTTGGGGGACAAACTCAAAACTTTATTTGAGTCAGATTGATAGAGGTGAAGATATACCCCTCCATAGACCTTTTTATAAAGGGATAACAAACACAAGACTCACACACAAAGAGCAAGAAGATGCCAAGACAATAGAAACACAAACCTGAGAAAATATGAGAACAAGGAATAGTGAGGAAATAATAAACTCCCACAACTCAACAACAATGGAGATCACCAATACTGATCTGCAAGAAATGCAAGAAGGAGAATTCCAAATTTTGATGTTCAATATGATGAGAGTCCTCAAAGAAAGTGTTCAGGAAATGAAGGAGGAAATTGAGGCTTTAAGAAAGAACCAGAAAGAGGCTGTGAATGAAATGAAGGAGTCAATAAATGAAGCAGCAATAGAAATCAACATTTCTATTCTGTGACCTCTAGAGACCCCAGCAAAGAAGCCAAAGATGTCTGCAGAAAAGCAGCAGCAAAAAAAAAAAAAAAAAAAAAAAAAAAAAAAAAAAAAAAAAAAAAAAAAAAAAAAAAAAAAAAAAAAAAAAAAAAAAAAAAAAAAAAAAAAAAAAAAAAAAAAAAAAAAAAAAAAAAAAAAAAAAAAAAAAAAAAAAAAAAAAAAAAAAAAAAAAAAAAAAAAAACCCTCAACAACAACAAAAAAACCACATGGGAAACAAAGTATCACTTCTGGAAGACAGTTCATTCAAATCTGAAAGCACAGTCAACAGTATACAGAAGACATTACAACAACACAACCTGTTAATTCAACAGATATGGGACAATACGAAATGTTCAAATTTATGGATAAAAGGCATTGAAGAAGGTTTAGAAGCACAGACCAAAGGTATCAGAAATCTGTCTTTAGAGAAGTAATTTCAGAGAATTTTCCAAGCATAGAAAAAGACTTGGATATTCACATGCAGGAGACATTCAGAACACTGTAAAGACTATACCAAAGAAGGACTTCCTCATGCCACGTAATAATCAAAATTACTAACATAGAGGCCAAGGAAAGAATCTCTAAAGCAGTGAGAACAGAAGAACGGGTGACATTCAGGGTCAAAACAATAAAACTCACTCCAGACTTCACAACTCAAGTCTTGAATGCCAAGAGGGACTGTTATGAAGTACTCCAGACCCTGGAAGAAAGCAACTTCCAACCAAGACTGATATATCCAGCAGAGATATCATTCAAAATTGATGGAGATATAAAAGCATTCCAAGATAAGCAGAATCTTAAAAAATTCATGGCTACCAAGCCAGCACTAGAGAAAATACTGAAAGAAATAATAAAGAAGAAAAAGGCAAATTTGAGAACCAGAGAAGAGGTGAATTCCACCAGGTGGGCAACTAAGCAAAGGAGAAATAATACTATATCAAACACAATATAGAACACAAAATGACAGGAAACAAAAATCATATTTCAATAACACTGAATGTCAAAGGTCTTAATTCTCCAATTAAAAGACATAGACTAGCCGGACATGGTGGCACACGCTTGTCATCCCAGTACTTGGGAGGCTGAGACTGGAGGATCTGAGTTCACGGCCAGCCTCAGCTACTTAGGGTAGGCTCTCCACAATTTAGTGAAATCCTGTCTCAAAATAAAGAATAAAAAATAGAACTGAGGGTGTAGCTCGGAGATGCAATGCCCCGGGTTCAATTCCCAGTACTGCAAACAAAAAAAAAAAAAAAAAAAAAGAAAGAAAAGAAAAAGACAGACTGGCAACGTGGATTAAAAAACATAATCCAACTATATGCTGCTTGTAAGAAATTCACCTTACAGCCAAAGATACATACTAAAGGTGAAAGGATGGAAAAAGATATATCATGCAAATGGAGATCAAAAATAGGCAGGGGTAGCAATGCTCCTACCCAACAAAACAGATTTTAAGCTAAAACACATCAAAGAGACAAAGCAGGGCACTTCTTATTAATAAAAGGAACAATCCAGCAAGAAGATATAATGATATTATGCCCCAAATGTGTATGCACCCACATTAGGTCTCTAATGACCCAAATACGATAATATTGGGAGACTTCAACACCCACTGAACACCACTAGATTGTTCTTCCAGACAAAAGATGAGTAGACACTCTTTAGACCTAAAGAACACCATAAACCAATGGACCTAATATACAGACTATTTCAACCAGCAACAGCTGAATACACATTCTTCTCAGCTGCCCATGGAACATTCTCCAAAATAGACGACATCCTGGGCCATAGAGAAAGCACCAGCAATGTCAAAAGTTGTAATATAATTCCCTGGATCTTTTCAGATCACAATGGAATGAAATTGAAATCAACAACAGGAAGACCAAAAGAAATTATATAAATACATGGAGACTGAATGACACACTCTTGAATGAGGAATGAATGAGAAGAGAAGTAAGAGGAGAAATAAAAAAATTCCTGGAATTAAATGAAAATAGAGACATGATGTACCAAAATCTATGGGACACTTTGAAGGCAGTGTTATAGTGCTGAGTGCCTACATACGAAAAACAGAAAGTCACCAAGTAAACCACCTAGTGACACACCTCAAGGACTTAGAAAAACAAGAACAGTCCAATCCCAAAGGCAGCAGAAGGCAGGAAATAATTAAAATCAGAGCTGAAATAGATGAAGTAGAAAATAAAAAAACAATACATAGGATCAACAAATCAAAAAGCTGGTTCTTTGAAAAGATTAACAAGATAGACAAACCCCTACCCAACCTGACCGAAAAAAAGGAGTCAATCCAAAGTATTAAAATCAGAAATGGAAAAGGAGACACTACCACATACAGTGGGGAAACTCAGAGGATATCAGAAAATATTTTAAAAATTTATATTCCAATAAACTGGAAAACATGGAAGAAATAGATTTCTAAATGCATATAACCTACCTAAATTGAGCCAAGGATATAGAAAATCTAAACCAACCAATAGTAAGCAAAGAAATAGAAACAGCAATAAAAATTCTGCCATCAAAGAAAAGCCCAGGTCCAGATGGACTTCTGAATTCTACAAAACCTTTATAGAAGTCCCAATACTTCACAAGTTATTATGTGAAATTTAAAGGGATGGAATTCTTCCAAACTCCTTCTATGAGGTTAGTATCGCATTAATACCAAAGCTAATTAAAGATACCTCAAAAAAAGAAAGTTACAGACCAATATCATTGATGAACATTGATGCAAAAATTCTAAACAAAATACTGACCATGCACATTCAAAAGCACATCACAAAATTCATACACCATGACCAAGTAGGTTTCATCCCAGGAAAGCAAGCTGGTTCAACATATGCAAATCAATACATGTTATCCACCACATAAATAGAACTAAGAACAAAAATCACATGATCATATCGATAGATGCTGAAAAAGCATTTGACAAAATCCAACACACCCATTCATGCTAAAAACATTGCAGAAAATTGGAATAGAAGGAACACATCTCAACATCATTAAGGCAATATACAACAAACCCAAAGACAACATCATATTGAATAGGGAAAATCTGCAGGAGTTCCTTTTAAAATCAGGAACAAGACACGGATGCCCACTATCACCACTCCTCTTCAATATAGTCCTCTTCAAGACTCTTGTCAGAGCAATAAGACAAGAGAAGGATATCAAAGGAATTCAAATAGGAAAAGAAGAATTAAAATTATCTTTATTTGTAGATGACATGATCCCATATTGAAAAGACCCAAAAGACTACTAGAGCTGATTAACAAATTCAGCAAATTAGTGGGATACAAAATCAACCTAAAAAAATCAGTAGTTTTTCTATATGCCAACCATAAGTCCACAAGGAAAGAAATATGGAAAACAGTTCCATTCACACTAACCTCAAAACCAATAAAATACCTACGAATACACCTAACCAAAGAAGTCAAAGACCTCTATAATGAAAATTATAAAACACTAAAGAAAAAAATTTTATAAGCACTTAGAAGATGGAAAGATCTCCCCTGCTCTTGGATAGGCAGAATAAACAACATCAAAATGGCCATCCTACCAAAAGTAATCTACAGAATCAATGCAATACCTATCAAAATACCAATCTCATTCTTCATAGACCTAGAAAAATCAGTCAGCAATAATAACCATACAGGAGGTATCACAATTCCTTATTTCAAATTATACAAATTATACTGTATTGCTATAGTAATTAAAACCACATGGTATTGACACAGAAACAGGCACATAGACCAATGGAACAGAATAGAAGATACAGAAACAAACTCACATGCTTATAGCCAATTGATCTTCGACAAAGGGGCCAAACACAAACACTGGAGAAAAGACAACCTTTTCAACAAGTGGTGTTAGGAAAGCTGATTATCCATTTGTAGAACTAAATCCACACCTCTGACCCTGCACAGGAGTCAATTTGAGACTGATCAAAGACCTGGAAGTTAGACCAGAGACAGTGAAGCTACTAGAGAAGGGCATAGGTTCAACACTCCAACATATAGGCACAGGTAGAAACTTCCTCAACAAGACCCCCAAAGCTCAGGAAATCAAAACAAGACTTAGTAAGTGGGATAGTGTGAAACTAAAAAGTTTCTGCACATCAAAAGAAACCATTAAGAAGAAACCATTAAGAGTCCAAAGAGAAAGCCAATGGAATGGGAAGATCTTTACCAGCTATCCCTCTGACAGAGGATTAATATCTAGAATATTCAAAGACTTCACACTAGAAAAACAAATAACCCAATCAAGAAATGGGCATCTGAATTGAATAGACACTTCACAAAAGAAGAGATACAAAGGGCCAATAGATAGATGAAAAAATGTTGAACATCTTTGGCAATTAGGAAGATGCAAATCAAAACTACATTGATATTCCATCTAACCCTAATCAGAATGGCAATCATCAAGAAGTCAAGTAACAATAAATGTTGGTGAGGACGTGGGGAAATAGGAACTCTTCTACACTGTTGATGGCATTGCAAACTAGTTGAACCACTATGGAGATCAGTGTGGAGATTCCTTAGAAAACTGGGAATGGACTCACCATATGATCCAGCTATACCACTCCTGGGTATCTTTCCAAAGAGGTTGAAGCCAGAGAACTACAATAATATATGCATACCCATGTTCATAGCAGCACAATTCACAATAGCCAAATTATGGAACCAACCCAGGTGTCCATCAACAGATGAATGGATCACAAAACTATGGGAAATACACATAATGGGATTCTACTCAGCAATAAAAAAGAATAAAATAATGTTATTTGCAAGAAAATGGAAGAACCTGGAGAACATTATGTTAAGTGAGATTAACCAGTCACAGAAAGTGAAGGGACATATGTTTTTCTTTTCTTTTCTTTTTTTTTTTTGCGGTACTGGGGATTGAACTCGGGCATTCTACCTCCGAGCTATTCCCCCAGCCCTATTTTTTATTCTTTATTTTGAAACCGGGTCTCACTAAGTTGTGGAGGGCTTCACTAGGTAGCTGAAGCTGGCCTCGAACCCGGATCCTCCGGTCTCAGCCTCCTGAATGCTGGGATTACAAGCGTGCGCCACCATGCCCGGCTTATGTTTTTCTTTAATATGCGAGAGCTAGGGAATAACTGGGATATCAGAGGGACTCCAGGTAACAGGAGAAGCCTCAGTGGAGCCAGGGAAGTGGTCTAAGGGAAGGGGAGGGGGAAGACTGAGGTTCATTATTGGAAATACTAACATCGATTGTGTGTACACGTGAAAATCTCAGTATCAGTCTTAGTCCTCTGTATGGGAAGGGGGAGATAGGGTGGCAGAGGGCCGGGAGGCACCAAGTGCTGTGTGCATGTATGTAAATGTCAACATGATTTACATTATGATGTGAGATGATAATGCATCAGTAAAAGCACATTACAAAAAAGATGTTATCAATATAAATAACAATATTATAGTAACATTTATAAACATTATATTATAAACTATAAACATTTGTTTAATTTATAATTAAGCAGGTTACTAATTGTATAAAACAATACTAATGAACAGAATTTCGAGTAAAATGAGACTATGTTATTGTAACTAGACTTAGAAAAATCTTGCTTTGATTCCATGTGACCTGAATATTTTTAATTATATAGTGGCATTTCAAAATATAAGTGGGAGCCGGGCGTGGTGGCGCACGCTTGTAATCCCAGCATTCGGGAGGCTGAGACCGGAGGATCTGGGTTCGTGGCCAGCCTCAGCTACCTAGTGAGGTACTCCGCAACTTAGTGAGACTCGGTTTCAAAATAAAGAATGAAAAATAGGGCTGGGGGTGTAGCTCGGAGGTAGAATGCTCCTGAGTTCAATCCCCAGTACCACATATATATATATATATATATATGAAATACAGCATTTGTTTTGTATAATTTAAAAATAAGTAAATAAATAAATTGAGGCTTTCTTTAACTATAGGGTTATTTACTGTACCTAATTTTGAAGTGAATACATGTAGCTCTTTATGCTATGTGAGCATGTGTGTTTATGTGTGTGTGTCTTTCCTTTTTATGAAGAAAGATTTTAAATATAGTAGACCCAGAAATTCTTTCCAATACCTTTCTGTGTTTCCCTTCTCTAAGTTTAGGATTGCAAAATAAATCCTTGGTATAATATTTCATTTGTAATTTTTTACATATATACTGGAGTCTTGCTGTGTTGCAAGGCCTTGCTATGTTTAGGCCTTGAAGGCCTGAACTCTTGAGCACAAGTTATCTTTCAGATTCAGGCTATCTTTTTTTATTGTACTGGGGATAGAACCCAGGGGCCTTCTGCCTCCAGGCTATACCCCTAGACCTATTTTATTTTATTTTTTTAATTTGGAAACAGGGTCTCACTAAGTTGCTGAGAGCCTCACTAAGTTCCCGAGGCTGGCTTCAAACCTGTGATCCTCCTGTCTCAGCCTCCCAAGTACTAGGATTACAAGTGTGCACCACAAAACCTGGCTCAGCCTCAGCCTATCTTAATATTTTACATCCACAAAGTGTGCTTTTATAGGTTCCCCTCTGAGCTCTAGTCCCATGCCTTTTTTACTTGGGATTGAACCCATAGGCATTCTACCTTCGAGCTACACCCCCAGCCCAATTTTTATTTCTTATTTGGAAACAGGGTCTCTCTAGGTTGTTCAGAGTCTCACTACTTGCTTAAGCTGTCCTCGAACCTGTGATCCTCCTATCTCAGCCTCCCAAGTACTGGGATTACAAGCGTGGCTGTTTGTTTGTTTGACATAGTGTTGTACTAAGTTGCTCAGACTGGCCTTGAATTTGCAGTCCTCTTGCCTCAGCCTCCTGAATTGCTTGGATTAAAGACATGTACCACTATGCCCAGCTTACTATAAGGTTCTTTTTAAATAACTTTTTGGCTTACTAGAGAACATTTACAGAAGTTTTCTTATTAAAAAAAAAAAAAAATCTGCTATAAAGATGCTTTTGGTGGGCTGAGCATGGTGGCACACACCTATAATACCAGTACTTGGAAGGCTGAGATAGGAGGATCGCAGGTTTGAAGCTGGCCTCAGCAATTTAGCAAGGCTCTGAGCAATTTAGTGAGACCTTGTTTCAAAATAAAATATGGCTGGGGGATGTAGCTAAGAGGTAGATTGCTTCTGGGTTCAATCCCCGGTATAAACAAAAAAAAGCTTCCGAGGGGTCCTTTATTGCTAACGGAGCTACAGCCCTAGTCCTTTTTTATTTTTTATTTTTGAGACACGGTCTTTTTAAGTTGCCAAGGGATCTATAGGCATTTTGCTTTCTGCACTTAAAGTTTAGCATGAATTCCTTATTTATTTTAATTTATTTGTCAGGTGGGTAATGGGGATGGAACCCAGGAGAGGGCCTTCTACCACTGGGCTACACTCCCAGACCTATTTTATTTTTTATTTGGAAACAGGGTCTCACTAAGTTGCTGTTTCAAAATAGGAAGTAAAATAGGGCTGGGAGGGTAGCTTGAAGGTAGAATGCCCCTGGGTTTAACCCAGCACCAAAAAAGAAAAATTCTTCCTCAATCCGCCTTCTTTTGATTTTTGAAGCTGTCACATAGGATATGCTTTATTTCTTATTTGGGTCACACAGTGACCCTGTTGAAATCACAGGGCAGTACCTTTATATATATAAGTAAACTAAAATGCATTTAGGGGGCCGGGCGTGATGACGCACACTTGTAATCCCAGCATTTGGGAGGCTGAGACCTGAGGATCCAGGTTTGCGGCCAGCCTCAGCTACCTAGTGAGGCACTCTGCAACTTAGTAAGACCTGGTTTCAAAATAAAGAATAAAAAAATATATATATAGGGCTGGGGATATAGCTCAAAGGTAGAACGTCCCTGAGTTCAATCCCCAGAACTGCAAAAAAAAAAAAAAAAAAAAAAAAAAATGCATTTAGGGTAAAGTGGCTTAGCTATTGTTGAGTAGTTAATTTATCATAGAAATGTTACTCTACTCTTCAGGCTAAATCTTATACTTTAAAATTTTAAGGTTTAACTATCATTATTCATTTGCCTTGAACTTTTATTCATTATATCTATCTTATGTAAATTAACGTTTTATAAAGTTAAAGACCAGTTGTCTTAGTGTATTACCATTCAATATTTTAAATATTTAAGAGTGAACATAGTATTACTAGTGGCATATTTTCAATATTATAGCACCACAGAAATCCTTGGGCCATGAAGTGAATGAGTTGACATCAAGTAGGTTATTGAAGTTGGAGATGGAAAACCAGAGTTTGACAAAAACTGTTGAAGAGCTTCGGAGTACTATGGATTCTGTAGAAGGCAACACTTCCAAAATCCTGAAAATTGAAAAAGAAAATCAAAGACTCAGTAAAAAGGTAAATGGAAAATGTTTATCATAATGTTAAATATATACACATAAGTATAAACGAGTAAGGCATTTATTTTCTGGTTTTTTAATGTAGCCATATTGTTTCAACCTGTTATAGAAATTTTCAGATATGTATCAATGGAGTGAATGAACCATTTATCCATTATTCAGCTTCAATAATTATTAACTTAGTGCCGATCTTATTTTTACCTCTACCTACTCTCCCTGCAATCCTATGATGATAATGAAGCAGGTCCTAGATATGTATCATTTCACCAATAAAATATTTGGGTGTATATCTCTAAAAGCAAAGAATGAAAAACACAGTAACATTATTACACTTAAAAATTACTTTTTGTTGTTGTTG
>PVLC010031328.1:0-18779 GCA_004027655.1 Graphiurus murinus
GTACTGGGGATTGAACTCAGGGGCATTCTACCTCCGAGCTATACCCCCAGCCCTATTTTTTATTCTTTATTTTGAAACCAAGTCTCACTAAGTTGCGGAGTGCCTCACTAGGTAGCTGAGGCTGGCCGCGAACCCGGATCCTCCAGTCTCAGCCTCCCGAATGCTGGGATTACAAGCGTGCGCCACCACGCCCGGCTTGTTGTTTGTGTTTTTTATGATTGCCATTCTGATTGGAGTTAGGTGAAATCTCAAGGAAGTTTTGACTTGCATCTCTCTGATTGCTAATGATGTTGAACATTTCCTCATACATTTATTGGCCATTTGTATTTATTCTTTTGTGAGGTGTCTATTTAGATCCTTTGCCCATTTTTTGATTGGGTTATTTGTTTTCTTAGTTATGAGTTTCTTGAGTTCTCTGTATATCCTAGATATTAGACCTCTATCAGAAGAGTAGCTGGCAAAAATTTTCTCCCTCTCTGTGGGCTCTCTGTTGAGGTTCTTGATAGTTTCCTTTGATGCACAGAAGCTCTTCAATTTAATGCAATCCCATGTATTGATCTTCCTTTGAGTTGCTTGTGCCTTTGGGGTCTTGTTGAGAAAGTTTTTACCTGTGCCTATGTGTTGAAGTGTTGGGCCTATGCCCTCTTCAAGTAGCTGCAAGGTGTCTGGCCTGACTTCCACGTCTTTGATCCATGTTGAATTGACTCTTGTGCAGGGTGAGAAAGTAGGGTTTATTTCCATTTTCCTGCATATGGTAACCAGTTTTGCCAACATCATTTGTTAAAGAGGATATCTTTTTTCCAGTGTATATTTTTGGCTCCTTTGTCAAAAATCAGTTGACTGTAAACCTGTGGATCTGTTTCTGAGTCTTCTATTCTGCTCCATTCGTCTATGTATCTGTTTTTGTGCCAGTACCATGCTATTTTTATTACTGTGGCTTTGTAGTATAGTTTGAAGTCAGGAATTGTGATACCTCCTGCATGGTTCTTGTTGCTAAGAACTACTTTGGCTATTCTGGGCTTCTTGTTGTTCCAAATGAATTTAAGGACTGATTTTTCTATGTCTGTGAGGAGTGACCTTGGTAATTTTATGGGTATTGCATTGAATCTGTAGATCACTTTTGGGAGGATGACCATTTTGATGATATCTATTCTTCCTATCCAAGAACATGGTAGATCTTTCCATCTTCGAAGGTCTTCATCGATTTCTTTTTTCAACTTTTTATAGTTTTCCGTATAGAGGTCTTTTACCTCTTTGGTTAGATTTACCCCTAAGTATTTTATTTCTTGGGATGCTGTTGTGAGTGGAATTCTTTTATGGATTTCTTTTTCAGTGGATTTGTGGTTGGCATACAGAAAAGCTTCTGATTTGTTAAGATTGATTTTGTATCGCGACACTTTGCTGAATTTGTTGAGCAGCTCTGTTTTTAGTGGGAACTCTTGTAGTTTATCTCCATTTAATATGACATTGGCTGTGGGCCTATTGTATATTGCCTCTATGATGTTGAGGTATGTTCCTGAGACAGGAGGATCGCAGGTTCGAGGACAGCCTCAGCAATGTAGCAAGACTCAGCAACCTAGCAAGATGCTTTTTCAAATCAAAAAATAAAAAAGTGCTGAGGGTACAGCTTGGAGATAGAGTGCCCCTGTGTTCAGTCAGACATGAATCAGCTCCATGACATTACAACTGGCATAATCTCTCTAGGTCCCAACTTCTTCATTTGTAAAATATAGAGGAGAGTTAGTCATCAGTTCTATTCACCCAATATGTTTGATTTTTCATTTAGGCACATGGGAATACCATACTGTCCTGTACCCTTTTAGTTTATCCCTGCCCATAGAACTTAGTTTAGCCAAAGAAATTGATTGAAAGGGCTGTATGTCACTTCTGGGTAGTGTTACGTGTATAGTTTTGTTTTTGTTGTTGTTGTTGTTGTTATTGTTGTTGTTATAACTTTCTTTCCTTCATCCATGATTCCAGAAAATGGCTACCCCATTAGGATGGGGCCCCCAGCCACTACATAATGCCATGTTGTTTGAGCATGATAGAATCCTTTGTGACTTTAAGCCACTGCTTAAAGTGGGATTTTGTTTTGTTTTGTTTTGTTTTTGTACTATGGATTGAACCCAGAGGCATTCTACCTCCAAATTATACCCCCAACCTGATTTTATTTCTTATTTGGAAACAGTGTCTCTGAGTTGTGGAGTCCTTACTAAGTTGCCAAGGCTGGCTTCAAACCTACAATCCTCCTGTCTCAGCCTCCCAAGTACTAGGAATCCAAGCATGCACCACCATGTCCAGCTTATTTGAGTCTTTTTTATTACTGCAGCATAATCAGACTATACTCATGAGTGCAGGATATAGATTCAATGATATGTAAATCTTTTTTAGGGTTAGAATTATGTAGCAAAACCCAGTGTACTAAAACCCAGTGTACTATTAGGCTGTACGACTCCAAATTCCAAAACAGAAATAGAATATCTTGAATAATGTTCTGAATAAGTTAGAGGAGTGAAAGTGAGGAAACTATTATAAAAATCCTGGCAAGAAAAGTTTGGATGAAAAATAGTGATGGTAGGGATAGAGACAGTGAATGAATTTGAAGTACATTATTATACAAGTTGACTGACAGAATTTGTAGCTGGTTTGATTGAGATGTATGAGCAAAGAGAGAAATGAAAGGTGAATTCCAGGTTTTAAGACTGAAGAGTATGGAGGACCCTCAAACGAATGGGAATGAACCTTCCATATGATCCCGCAATTCCACTTCTGGGTATCTACCCAAAAGAATGGAAACCAAACTAGCAGACTGATGCATGTGTATCTATGTTTATAGCTGCACAATTCACAATTGGTAAACTATGGAACCAGCCAAAATGTCCATCAACAGATGAATGGATTACAAAACTATGGGATATGTACGCAATGGAATTTTACTCAGCCATAAAGAAGAACAAAATCATGTCATATGCAGGGAAATGGATGCAACTGGAAAACATTATGTTAAGTGAGATTAGTCAGTCACAAAAAGTAAAAAAGCATATGTTCTCCCTGATATGCGGATGCTAGGGAGAAGATGGGGCATAGGAGGGTCTCTAGATGAAAAAGGAGAAACCCTAGATAAGCAAAGAAGTTGACTTAACTGAAGGTGATGGATGGTGGTGGGGGACACCCTAATGCACATGATGTATTTTCACAAATATATCAAGGTCAATCACTAAACTGAACTTGAGAAGGAGGGAGTGGGGCAGGAATTGGGGAAAGGGTTAAATGAGAAATGTGTGCATGTATGCCTTTATCAGCTTGTACCTAACAAAAATATATGATTACAATGCACCGGTTAATTAAAAAAAAATAAAGACTGAAGAGTGGGAAGAATTGAGTGTTCTATGTTAACATAAGAAGAATAGAGGAAAAGAGGAATTCTGTTTAGGTACAAAAGATTAGATGTATATAAGATATGAAAGAGAATTGTCAGACAGGCTTTGGATGTATAAATTTGGAGTCACTATATAGATTTTAGATTTTAAAAATAAGGGGTCAGCAGGGTGTGGCGGCAATGCTTGTAATCCCAGTATTTGGAGGCTGAGACTGGAGGATCAAAGGTTCACAGCAAGCCTCAGCTACTTAGTGAGGCCCTCTGCAACTTAGTGAGAACCTGTTTCAAATTAAGAATAAAAAATAGGACTGGGGGGTATAACTCAGAGGTAGAAAGCCCCTGGGCTCAATCACCAGTACCAAAAAAAAAAAAAAAAAAAAAAAAAAAACCAGGGGTCATTAGAATGTACTGTTATTTAAAGCTGGTATTGAAGGGATCATTCAGGAAGAAAATATATTTAGAAGAGAAAGGCTATAATCAAACTATGAAGATACCCCAGGTTAGGGTTGGGTTTAGAGGAAAATCCAGCAAATAAAAGAGAGGAGAAAAATTATTGAGATAGAAGAAAGATAGAAGGATAGGATTTCAAAAAGTCTAGATGCAAGGTTTTCCAAAAGGAAGGGGCAGTCAGTCTGCCAATGTCCAAATAAAATATAATTATTTTATTTTCGCACAAGGTTGACCATCTATATGCTTTTCAAAGGGGGTTCAGTAAAGTGGTAGATTTGAAAGCCAGCATGGAAGGGTTTCTAAGAAAGAGGGTAGGACTGTTAGAACCCTTGAGAATGATACTTTGAAGAAAATGTACAATAATTTATTATTATTGAACAATTACTATGTGAAAGAATTATGCCTAGGTAGAATATTGAGGAAGGTAGACTAATATCCATGTTTCAAGTATAGGAACAGGTTTGGAGAAGTTATGTAATATTCCCTTAATCACGCAGCTAGTAAATAATAGAGTAAGGACTCAACTTCAAGCCCATCTTACAGGAAAGCCTGTGGCCTCTGCCACTCAGTTCTGTATAAATGGCCTGCCTGATAGTAAGTTTACAACAAATATTCTTCTCTTTTTTTTTCCACTCAAGAAATCTAGGAACAATTCTCCATTACGCTTCTTAATTTGAAATTCGTCCAAAGAATCTGAAGTTTTGTCAATCATCTCCAATGATTTTTATGCATTAGGGATTCCTGTGAAAATTCTCCTTGTCTCTTTGTCTCTACTCCGATTCATCTTGCCCAAAGCCTCTTGAGTTTCCATAAATCAGATCATGTCATTCTTCAGATTTCAAAAGCTTGGCGGATTGGTTCCTATTGTATAAAGAAAGAAACTCATATATTTGTTAGGCCTCAACCAGGCTGTCCAGTTTAATTCTAATTACTTACCATTCTAGTTAGCTACCCAAAACATAGTTGCATGAGACAATGAGTAACATAATATTAGCACACACAGTTTCTGTGGGTCAGGAACTGTGGAAAGGTTCAGTCCTGTAAACTGTTCTAACCCAGGTCTTTCACGAAGTTGTTGGCAAGTACTAGCTGGAACAGTGATGGGTTGAGGTGGGAGCTTCTTCATGGACTTGGGGACTATCCCTTTGACCTCTCCATGGGCTCTACTTTGGGCTTCTATAGAAGCTTAAGGGAAGTCAGACACTTATATGGTGGCCCAGGGCTCCAAAAAGGGAATGTCCCATGAGAACAAGGCAGAAACTGAACTGTCTCTGATGACCAATCCTATGAAGCCACCAAGTGACACTTCTACCATGATTTCAAAGTCACACAGAATCTGGAGGAGGGAACATAGACTCTACCTTCTCAATGGGAAAAATAACATTATAAACAAAATCACATTATAAACAGATCTTATGAAATGAGAGAAAGTTGCTGTGGTTATCTTTGGAAAATATAGTCTGACTCATACACCCCATAATACTCTGTACTGTTCCCCATTAGTATTGATTTTGTTTAAGCTCTTTCTCATACATGGAATCACTTTAGTGAATCCTACATGTCCCTCAAGACCCAGTTTAAATGAGTCTTCCTCTGTGACATTTCCCTCCTGTTTCCTAAGAACAATTATTTCCTCCCTCCTCTGAAATCACTTATCAGCATACTTCTTTCAAGCAGGGCACTGTGATACACATCTGTAATTCCAGTACTTGGGAGACTGAGACAGGAAGATCGCAGGTTCAAAGCCAGCCTCAGCAACTTAATGAGGCCCTTAGCAACTAAATGAGAACCTGTTTCAAAATAAAAATAAAAAGGGTTGGGAGAGTGTAGCTCAGAGGTTGAATACCCACCCCACCCTAGATTCAACCCCCAGAAAAAAAAAACATACTTCTTTTATAATAGAGGAAGCTCTGTGTATTCAATGACCATAAATAATGCCCCCTCCGAGCCATCGTCCTGCTCCACTCTCCCCCACTCTCACCCTTGTCCAAAACATAGAAGAATAGGTTGTAACCCTCCATCCCAGTGAGAATACAGGGCTTTCCCCATCTTTCCTCCCCCACCTTTATTGAAAGGCACTGCATTTTTCTTCCTCCTCCTCCTCCTCCTCCTCCTCCTCCTCCTCCTCCTCCTCCTCCTTTGCTTCCTCCTCCTCCTCCTCCCCTTCCCTGCCAAACCCTCACCTCCTGACATTTTGATGACCCTTCCCTGCTCTACCAGAAGTCCTCAGGTAAGGTTGGAGAGCCTGACCTTCCTCCTGTAGTTTTGGAGCACATTTATTCATTTTCCACCAGCCTGGGAAGTGAGCTCTGGTCCCTGGCCTGTCACTCTGGCTGTCACCATCAGCTATGCAGCTCTAGCTCAGGTGTTGATAAGGTGAACAGAACAGCCACCAGGGTCACGCAGATCTGCCAGCACTCAAAGTCCTGGCAGGTACACCTGGAAAAAGACAGCACAAAGACTCCTGTAAGCACTCAGGGTCCCTCTGGATTGTTTCCTTTCCTGTACTTGCTTTGCTTTTAGACGTTGAAGAGGTCTAAAAGCACAGGGCTCTGGCTGGGTAATCCTGCCGTTCTCAGATCTAGTGTGGAGTCTGACAACCAGAAGAACCTGACTTTGGTCTGGGTGCTGCTGCTTCCCAGAGGCTCAGCAGGTGCCAAGAAGGAGCCAGAGGGCACAGAGACCGGGATCGTGGGGGTCTACCTCCTGGCACATGGCTGCCTTTCCCCTTCCTGCTCAGGAACACTAAATGCTGAAATGTGGATGCATACCAAAATAAATGCAATTCATGGTGTTCTGGGGGAAGGAAAAAAAAACTCTAAAAGCTGTTTGTCTTTGAAGCCCTCAGGACTAGCGATATGAGATAAATAAATGCTGCCTGTTGTTGGGGTCCAGGCGTGGTAGCAATGTACCAATTTATGGGTAAAGGCTTAGCAGCAAACTGCAGGCTTTTTTTTGTTTCTATATTAATACTCTCTTTCCTGGAAAGGGAAAGTATAGATCTGTAAACAAAAGAGAAAATTGGAGAATATGATTTTCTCAAAGATGAGGTCATTAATGCATTTGTGAGATGATCAGAAGCCAGTTGTGAGAACTCCCACCTCAACCATAAATTGTTCATAGGGGCCCCACTATCTCACAGCTGTATTTTTATGTCCACCGATGTGTTTCCTGAAAGCAACAATTTCTGTTAATGCACTGACCAAGCAGCAGCATAATAACCCTGTCAACAAACAATGGATGGGAGTTGAGAGCTGGAAGGAGGGAAACCTTCTAATGTTTTTATCCTCTTGACTGAAGTAATCTTAGCATGACATATGATCGTAGTTGGGCTTTTGTCTTGGCTGTAATGAATCATCCATTACAAGATTTTCAAGGTTGTTGGGGGGAAATTTATCTTGAGAAGAGGAAGCATCTCTGCAAGTGCATGGGATGGCCTGGCGCTGAGCAAAAACAGCCACATAAGCAAGAAAAAGTGCCACTGGAATCTTTGAAAACTATCTATTTAATAATGCCAGGGTCTAAGTCGGATCATTGGATTCAATTTCCAATTGTATATGATTTCCAGAGTTCACTTAGCACTTGCTTGGCACACCAGTAACTTGATCCAAAACACTTGGTACAGGAGGTTAACTATTTTCATTCTTTAGGGAGAATCTAGAAGACTTTTTTGTTTGCCTCTCCCTCTCTGATTTTTCCCATCTTTATTTTCTAAAATGTGTACCTAATTGATATTATCTATCTTCTAAGTATGAGATAGAAATAAAGGTAATTTTATTTTGGCTGTAGGCAGCCAGCTTCCTGGGTTTTTTATTTATTGTAAGTATGATTAATTTAGAAATACTTATTAAAGAAAATATTTAATATTATGGTTGAACATTTAAATGTGCATATCATAGTGCCATGTTTTATATGCAAGATTATATGCAGTGGGTTTATACAATATGACCATCAAATGATCCTGGAGACTGAAGTTAAAATAAATGATGCTTCATTTTTCTGCTTCTCAGGCATTTTCTTTTTCACTTCAGTTGATTTTCATCTGTGCAGGAGCCTGTTTGTTGTGAGAGCTCACTATATTGACTTCAAATAGGGGCTGGTGCTTTTTGGGCTAGAAGGGGAGTTATACCTTGGAGTAGTAGTTACAGATGACTAGGAGAAAAAGCATATTTTGAGTAAGTGCAGCAAGAACTCATGTAAATCACTTAAGCTAAGAAACATTTTTCACAGCCTGAGTGACTTTGAAAAACATATTTTCTACTGAAATAATCATAGATGTTAGCTTCATTAATTCTGAGATTTCCCTATGAATCATCCAATTTCCCTCTTGGTGTGGGATAAATCACTTAATCTCTATGACTCAGTTTCTTTGGCTTTCAAAGCTGAGCTTCAGATTGATCTCGGCATTTTGTAGAGTTGTACTGCTACTCCTTTAGAGAGTATTATTAAATTCAAAATTATAGTATCCATGGCAACCATAACTAGGTCAGTGTGCACTCAGAGGAACAACATTGGAGAATCTGTATCCTTTTCCAACCATCCTCTGTGTCTGTAAAGCCTTGTTAGGCTGCTGAAAGTAGCTTTGCAAGAAAAGGGCCTAGCAACATTCAGGAGAGAACTACTTTCTTATTCATTTGTGATTCACACACTTGTAAAACTTTATGCAAAATAGATAATGCTTATGTGATTTTACTTCACCTAGCCAACATGAATATTTGAATAATGGTTAGCAGTGAAGAAAAGTATTTCTTTTAAAATATTGTGATCAATGTCTAATAAAATTAATACCCAATAATTCTATGGAAAGAATTGAAGTGGCATGGAGACATCTTTCTACTTTGGTCACAGTCAATTTTTCCCCCCAGAGGTACCATTTTCTTATTGTTTCTTACTGTTTTCATATTCATAGTTCCCTTTAACTCATGACTCAAATATCATAAATCTAATTACGTATGTTACATGATCTACTTTTCCTAAAATCAAATATATTTATGTACATATAATTTGACATTATGTAAACACTTGGATGGGTACAAATATGGACAGGTGGGAAGCTTTCCTTTTTTATTTCAAACAGTTCTTGTTTTAGGTTTTTAAATAACCTAGTTGTTATTAAGTTTTTATATCACTGAATTCTCCTTTAAATAACACAGTCCAAATAGTATCTCTTTTTCAAATCGGTAGCTACAACAATGGCATTAAGATTAACTGCCATTTATTGAGCACCTACTTTGTGCCATGACATTTGCATATTCTGAGAATTGCATGAGGAATCATGGGAGGCAAACATTATTATTCCTGTTTTATAGACTGAGATATGATACAGAAAGAAATTCGTTCACTCTAGATTATCTGGTAGAGAGCAGAAATGAAATTCTAGCTCAGGTATGTCAGGCTTGAAAACCTCTGCCCTTTCCATCAAAGAATATTTACTTCATTAAAAACATATATCTTGCCTTTCTGTAGTCTCTGAGTAGTTGGTCCCCAGAGTAAATAATGCCTGATTATCAGAGAAAAGGACTGTTGAACTAGATTTTCAGCTTTAACCTACATATTTACCATCTCAGAAATCTGAAATTCAAAAAGTATCTGCACTTGTAAAAGATCATCCAGTTCGTTAGTTGTCAACCTAGGACCAGAAACTGTTCTTTGATGCCTAAACTGTTTTTCCCCCTTGTTAGAGCACACTGTTAATCTACAAAGTAATTTCTCCTTTAATTCACAGTTGCAAGCTGTGGCATAATTTGACTAGATTCTTGAAGGCAAAGAGCTCATTTGGAGGCAATTTTTTTTTTTTTTTTTCAGTACTGGGGATTGAACTCAGGGGCATTCTACCTCCAAGTTATAACCCCAGCCCTATTTTTTTTTCTTTCTTTCTTTCTTTCTTTCTTTCTTTCTTTCTTTCTTTCTTTCTTTCTTTCTTTCTTTCTCTCTTTCTTTCTTTCTTTCTTTCTTTCTTTCTTTCTTTTTTCGGTACTGGGGATTGAACCCAGGGGCATTTTACCTTCGAGCTATACCCCCAGCCCTATTTTTTATTCTTTATTTTGAAACCGAGTCTCACTAAGTTGCGGAGTGCCTCACTAGGTAGCTGAGGCTGGCATAGAACCCGGACCCTCTGGTCTCAGCCTCCCGAATGCTGGAATTACAAGTGTGTGCCACCACGCCCAGCTTGGAGGCATTCTTTACCATTTTCTTCTTCTTTTCCTTGTGGCAATGCATATGGGAATAAGAGTAACCCACTGGAGATAAACTAAAAACAAATATGCCATTTGGTTTTAAATGTGGCTGAATTTTCCAAAGGTTACTAGTATAAACAATGCATTAAAAAAATTAGCACATCATTGTGGGGTGGACTTAAAGCCTCTGAGAACCTAGAATTGTAAAGAAATAAACGTTGGTTTTTTTGTTTGTTTGTTTTTTGTTTTTAAGAACAAAAGTAGGTAGAGAAAATAGAAGAAGAGGGGAAATGATAAGAGGTAAAAGAGGAGAAACAGCTCAGATTCTCTGAACTGAGACTATGTCCACCCCAAAAGAAGAGTTCATGCAGGGAAATTCATAAGCAGCCTGCTAACAGGATGCTATTTAATCATGTCTTAGGAGGAAGGTGGGATAGCAGCTCTAACCTATTGCCAAGGAGAGAAGCTGAATCAAACCAAAAGGAATCTACACTTCTCAGGGTCCAAAGAATCTGAGAGAAACATTTAGTGTGTGCCTATGGTGAGATGTATGACCGTGTATGAGTCTAGGAACATAGAGAAGCGTGGAGTGCTCCAGAGGATAGAAAGACAAGTGCAGCAATGTGTCATGATCCATATGTCATGAAGCCATATGTGGTTGTAACCTGTGACAGGGCGAATCAACATATATCTATGCACTTGAATCTTGCCACTTTAACTGAGATTCTTTTTTATTTTAGCTTAAGGAAATTATTTATGTCAGTTAAGTAATTTGCTCTAAAGGTAAATCCAAGTGAAAAGGAAAGCATCAAGTCAGTTAAAATAGTTACCCAGTGCCTGCTATTTGCCACACGCAGGCATACTCCTGGGCAGGTAGTAGACAATCATTTCTCAGAATTCTGACCTCATTGTGGGTTGCTGAGATGACTTCAGCTATCAAATGCACAGCACAACCATCTGTATCTATGCTGACCTCAGCGGTGTTTGCCATGTGTCACCATCTTAGTGGTACTGGTCACATTTTTTTTTTCAAACCAAGATGTATAATCTTTCAAAATTGGATCCAAACCATAACAATATTTTGTTTCTCATCATTTTTGTAAATTAAGCTTTCAGAAGTATGCATTGGAAACATGAAATTTACTAATATTACCCCTTATCTAGTTTCTTACCTCATCATTTTTTACTGTCCTTCATGCATCAGAAAGCAAAGACAACCAAAGAGCTTCTCTGCAGCAGATGGATTTCCTGTTGTTTCTTTCATTGAAAAACATCAATTCTCATAAAAGTATAACAGAGTGATAAAAAGAAGTGAAGGGTCATGTTGCTCATATTATTTAAGTATCCACTGTGCTTATTCTGATACAGTTTAATATGATTTAAAATACTCATAGTAAATATTCTCTTCCTGGGTCCCTCTAGCCTATCTCCATAAAAAGTCTGAAGGTTTCCTAAAAATGCCATTCTGTCTATATTTTCTACAAATGTCTTTCAGAATAATATTTTACATTTACCTACTATTTTATACTAAAGTTTATATCTTGGTTGAAATTTTTAGTATTTCTCAATAATAAATCACCTATTTATTGAGCATTGCTTGGGATAAATTTATTTCTGTAAGTATATGATTTTCATCCATTATATACTGAGTTTTTATAGTTTTATTTTAGGCAATGTTTATGCAGTTTACATTACCATAATAAAATACCTGAGATAATTAACTTATAAAGAGATAAGGTTTACCCTGACTCATGGTTCTAGAGTTTCCAATCTATGAGCAGGCAGACCAATTGCTTTTTGGCCTCTGGTAAGGATGCCAGATAGCAATGATAGGGAGCCCACAATGGAGCAAACCCCCAATGACCACAGGACCTTCCACTCTGCCCTTCTTCCTAAAGGTTCCACCATCTCCCAATGGATTTTGGGGGGACATTCAATATCCAAACTAGCAGATAATAACTAATCTCTGCTTTTACAGGATTTTGTACACCCTTATTTACTGACTATAGCCTTGTAAATAAAAGGTATTGTTAAATATAGTGGTTAACATATGACCAATTTACTGTCTTTGTATTTCTGAAGGTTGTGACCTTCATTGGTCATTAAGACATTTCTCAGTTTAGGCCAGATGTCTTCAAATTTACAATCTGGACTTAGACATTACTTTGGGCCTAGATTATTACCCTAGCCTGCTAAATACTGTTCTTGCTTCTACTCTGGGCCCTCAAAATTCATTCTTCCCAGAATTGCTGAAATGGTATGTCCAAAACGTACATTTAATACTACCAATCCTCTGCTTAAACCCCTACTCCACTTGATCTGCTTACATCTCCAATTAAATCCCATGACATTATCTTCCCAGATGTGTCTCAGTCCAATATACCTTAGTGAACATTTACTTTTATTTATCCTGGATAGAACTTGTGCTCCCTGAACTAGAAAGCTCATATTTTTTTATCAATTCTGCAAAAGTCCTCAACTTTATTTCTTTGAATATTGATTCTCTCCCACCCTATTTTCCCTTTCTGTACCATGAAAAATATGTAAGATTTTCCAAATGTATCCCTCATCTTAATTTCTGTCTTTTGAGTGGCAATGTAGCTAATTTCCTTGACTTTGGTTTCCAGTTCACAAAGGAAAGATCCTTTGTGATTTTTTCCTCAGGCAGATCCGATTTGCTATTAAATACATCCATTGAATTTTTGGTGACTATTTTATTTCTTTTTTTTTTTTTATTATTGGTGCATTGTAATCATACATCTTGGTTGGGTACAAGCTGGTAAAGGCATACATGCACACATTTCTCATTTAACCCTTCCCCAATTCCCACCCCACTCCCTTGCCCTCCCTCCTTCTCAGGTTCAGTGTAGTGATTGACTTTGATATATGTGAAAGTACATCATGTGCATTAGTGTGCCCCCCCCACCATCCCTTTCAGTTGAGTCATCTGAAGGTTGCAACCTTCTTTACTCATTTAAGGTTTCTCCGTTTTAATCCAGAGTTCCTCTTATGTCCCACTTTCTCCCTAGCTTCCACATATTAGGGAGAGCATACAATTTTTTACTTTTTGTGACTGACTAATCTCACTTAACATAATGTTTTCCATTTGCATTCATTTCCCTGCAAATGACATGATTTTGTTCTTCTTTGGGGCTGAGTAAAATTCCATTGTATACATATCCCATAGTTTTGTAATCCATTCATCTGTTGATGGACATCTTGGCTGGTTCCAGAATTTGGCAATTGTGAATTGTGCAGCTATAAATATAGATACACATGCATTGGTCTGATAGTTTGGTTTCCATTCTTTTGGATAGATACTCAGAAGTGGTATTGCTGGATCATATGGTAGGTTCATTCCCATTTGTCTGAGGATCCTCCATACTGTTTTTCAAAGTGGTTGCACTAATTTGCAACCCCACCAACAATGTATTAGGGTTCCCACTTCCCCATACCCTTGCCAGCATTTGTTTTTGGTTGTTTTTGATGATTGCCATTCTAATTGGAGCTAGGTGAAATTTCAGGGTGGTTTTGATTTGCATCTCTCTGATTGCTAATGATGTTGAACATTTCCTCATACATTTATTGGTCATTTGCGTTTCTTCTTTAGTGAAGTATCTATTTGATCCTTTGCCCATTTTTGATTGAGTTATTTGTTTTCTTAGCTGTGAGTTTCTTGATTTCTCTGTATATTCTAGATATTAGTCCTCTATCAGAGGAATAGTTGGCAAAAATTTTCTCCCACTCTGTGAGCTTTCTGTTGAGGTTCTTGATAGTTTCCTTTGCTGCACAGAAGCCTTCAGTTTAATGCAATCTCATGTATTTATCTTCCTTTGAGTTGGTTGTGCCTTTGGGATCTTGTTGAGAAAGTTTTTACCTGTGCCTATGTGTTGAAGTGTTGGGCCTATGCCCTCTTCAAGTAGTTGCAAGGTCTCTGGCTTGACTTCCAGGTCTTTGATCCATCTTGAATTGACTCTTGTGCAGGGTGAGAAGGTGGGGTTTATTTCCATTTTGCTGCATATAGTTAACCAGTTTTGCCAACACCATTTGTTCATTTGTTGAAGAAGCTGTCTTTTTTCCAGTGTACTATTTTATTTCTAAAAAATAATTTTCATGTTTCAAACCCACTGGTCTTTATTTTTATTTTTTTTATTTATTTATTTACTTATTGTGGTACTGGGGATTGAACTCAGGGGCATTCTACCTCCGAGCTATACCCCCAGCCCTATTTTTTATTCTTTATTTTTGAAACCGAATCTCACTAAGTTGCGGAGTGCCTCACTAAGTAGCTGAGGCTGGCCGAGAACCCGGATCCTCTGGTCTCAGCCTCCCGAATGCTGGGATTACAAGCGTGCGCCACCACGCCCGGCTTGGTCTTTATTTTTAAATGGCAAATACTTTAATCCATTTGTGTAGCTGTATTAGTTTTAAGCTTACTTATTTTATTTTCACTTTTATTACCACATACGTTTTTAAGTCCTTATAATATCTGCTGACACTCTAGTGACTTATTTCCTTATGTTTTTTTTATGACACATATAGATCCTAAGTTTATATTTAGTAGAGATTTTTCCTGTAGAAAATCTTGGGTAATGGTGTCTTTTTGCTTTTTCTAGGGACCCCAAAGTCTGACAATTTGAAAGCATTTTGTGTTATTTTCTCAACTTAGAGGTTGGCAAACTTCATGTGGATTATCAATTACAATTCTAGCCCTTAAACTCATGTGAGAGCTACAAAGTCATAGAGGAGATTTTTTTCCTCTTTACTTAGATTCCAGGCCAATACATCCATTCATTCAATAAACATTTAATCAGTTCCTACTCTCTGTTTTCACTGTGGTAAGGACTAGGGACATAGCAGTGAATTAAACACTGGTGGGGAAATTTTCTAGCTTCCTGACAGGAATCTCAGTTTTGACTCCCTTGGTACATGGCCTCATTTTTTTATCCTGTTATGTGTATTGAAACCCAAAGTCATGATTATCAAGACCAGTAATATTTGCCCCTCCACTATCTTTTAGTTCAACCATACCACTTTACAATGCCTTCCTCATTTTTGGCAAATGGGGACTTGGCTGACTTTATTGTAAGCTCAGCTCTATATTTAAAAGTAAATATGTAAATATGTAATATTTATTCATCTTTTCTATGTGTTTGGTGTTAGAGTGGCAATATTTGCTCTACTATCACGTTACAGAAAACAGATTTCCTCAGCAAGTCTCCTTTCTTTTTCTCAAACACACCTAATTGCTTATGTCACAAGTGGAAGCTCATTTCATTCTCCTCAGAACCCCCTCTCTGAGGTGTTGGCTTTGCTGGTGGTATCCCATCTCTCAGGCTGTGCTCAGATGTCTCCTCTTCATAGAGACTGTCCTGAACCACCTTCGGCACTCTAGCTCAGTCACTAATTTTCTTGTTTTATTTGCTTATACCCGTATTGCTATTTGGAATTATTGTATTTATCTATTTGCTTGCATGATTTCATCCCACTCATCCCATTAGAATATCACCCCTGTACCAGCAAGGATCTCTCTGTTTTGTTAGCTCTGTTACTCCAGGGTCAGTCTGTCATCACCCTCATTCTGCTCATGGGTCATGGCACTTAATCCTCAAGAACTTCTTGACATAGGTACACGGACTCTTGTGTTATAGATGGGGATGCTAAGTTAAAGAATTTAAATACTTTGTCCAATATCATAAATTCTATGTGACAGAGTCAGAGTTTAAACTCAAGCATAGGTTCCTAATCATACCACCTATACACAACATCATTAACAAACCACTTAATTCTAATTAACTATGCATAATTAAGGCCCCTCCCCCACCAGCTGAGTGAGGCTGGCACATTGTAAACAGTAAGTAAATGTAATTATTTACTACTATGATTTTCAACAAGTAAATCTCATCCTCACTGAACACATATTTCTCATGGTGAAAGAAGAAAATAACTTAAAATGCTAGAATTTAAAAGTCAGAACAGGTACTGATACTAACCAAAGACAAACTTTACTACTCTAAACAACATTATTGTCGGAGAAAAGGCTATCTTTATTGATGAATGCTAATTGGTACTTGAATGAAACTGTGGTTCAAAAAATAGTCCTTAAACCAGTAATAATTTAATCTCAATTACCCATCATAGGCATCTCTTAAAGTTCACCCAAAGGTGAACACTTTAAATTCATAATATGTGCTATTTTAATAAAGTTTTTTTTTTTTTTTTTTTTAAGCTGGGCGTGGTGGTGCAGACTTGTAATCCTGGTACTTGGGAGGCTGAGACAAGAGGATCCAGGTTCAAGGACAGGCTTAGCAAGTAGTGAGACTCTTATCAACCTAGCAAGACCCTGTTTCAAAATAAAAATAAAAATAAAATAGAGTTGGGATTGTAGCTCAGAGGTAGAATGCCTCTAGGATCAATCTCCAGTGCCACAAAAATAGGAAAAAGGGTTTTTAACTCAAAATTGAGCATAGAAAAGTATTTGAAAATTTGAGTGCAAAGATAAGTTAAAATCTGCATAACAGCTGGAAATGGTGGCACACACTTGTAATTCCAGTACTTGGGAGGCTGAAACCAGAGTATCACAGATTCGAAGTCAGCTTCAGCTACTTAGTGAGGCCCTCTGCAACTTAGTGAGATCCTGTTTCAAAATAAAGAACAAAAAATGGGACTGGAGGTATAGGTCAAAGGTAGAATGCCTGTGGATTCAATCCCCAGTACCACAAAAAAAAAAAAAAAAAAAAAAAAAAATCTGCATAACATTGTCACTTATTTTTTTCAAATATTTATCCAATTGATTAAAATACAAAGGTATGGTCCTCCTTTATGAGACAAGAAGGCAGCATTTCTTGTATTTAGCTTTGACCTGTAATTTACAAACCAAAGACTAAAGGTGAACTACCATGAGTCCATTAAGTTACTAATGGATATGTTTATTCCCCAGCTACTGCCACTGAAATTCATTGTGATTTTTCTTATCATATGAAATTATATATATTCATTATAAACAGTATTAAATATATATAAAAATAATAAAATTATTGCTAATTCCAAAATCTACAAAGAATTTTTTATACATAGGGCATTCTTCCAATGTTTTTTCTATTTGTATTTCTATACAAACAGAAAATTATGCTTTGCATACTTTGGTAACTATTTTTAATTAAGAACACGTAATGAGCATATGAGGATATACTTATGTTATATGTGAATAGATGTAACTCATGTAACTAGTTGTCTCTAGCTTGAATTTAGGTATCCCCATTTTTTCTTTATGATAAATATGGCATTGAACATTCTTACAGGTAAATCTTTGTGTCCATACTTTTCCTTCACTTTCCCATAGACCAGAGTATGTCTTTCCAGAAACTAAAATATTCCAGAAATAGTAATTTGTCAACCCAATGATATTTTATAAATTACATGTTGTTTATTTATATTACAGGATATTGCTTCCTCTGAACATTTTGAGCAGTTTTATATTCATTAAGAATTACTCTCGCTCTCGCTGCCGCCGCCACGGAGCGGAGCGGAGCTGATCCGATCCAGGAGCGCGGTTACCGGACCGGTTGGGTCTATGGTCGCTCCGCGGGCCGCTCCGCCGGCTGGTGCTTTTTTATCAGGGCAAGCTGTGTTCCATGGCAGGGAACTTTTGGCAGAGCTCCCACTATTTGCAGTGGATTTTGGATAAACAAGATCTGTTGAAGGAGCGCCAAAAGGACTTAAAGTTTCTCTCAGAAGAAGAATATTGGAAATTACAAATATTTTTTACAAATGTTATCCAAGCATTAGGTGAACATCTTAAATTAAGACAACAAGTTATTGCCACTGCTACAGTCTATTTCAAGAGATTCTATGCCAGGTATTCTCTGAAAAGTATAGACCCTGTATTAATGGCTCCTACATGTGTGTTTTTGGCATCCAAAGTAGAGGAATTTGGAGTAGTCTCGAATACAAGATTGATTTCTGCTGCTACTTCTGTATGATCTTAAGCTTGCACACTGTGATCCTCCTGTCTTAGTCTCCCAAGGAATGGGTGTGTGCCACCATGCTCATCATCGAGCCAGATTTGAGCAATAGACTTCTGTAAAGGAAGAATATAAAAAGAGTTAAACTTGATTTTGACCCTACAGTAAAAACTAGATTTTCATATGCCTTTCCAAAGGAATTTCCTTATAGGATGAATCATATATTAGAATGTGAATTCTATCTTTTAGAACTAATGGATTGTTGCTTGATAGTGTATCATCCCTATAGACCTTTGCTCCAGTATGTGCAGGACATGGGCCAAGAAGACATGTTGCTTCCCCTTGCATGGAGGATAGTGAACGATACCTACAGAACGGATCTTTGCCTACTGTATCCCCCTTTCATGATAGCTTTAGCTTGCCTACATGTAGCCTGTGTTGTACAACAGAAAGATGCCAGACAGTGGTTTGCTGAGCTTTCTGTGGATATGGAGAAGATTTTGGAAATAATCAGGGTTATTTTGAAACTATACGAGCAGTGGAAGAATTTTGATGAGAGAAAAGAGATGGCTACTATTCTTAGTAAGATGCCGAAACCAAAACCACCACCCAACAGTGAAGGAGAGCAGGGTCCAAATGGAAGTCAGAACTCTAGCTACAGCCAATCTTAAAACATTCCGAAGAATTCCATAGTGGACCACTTGGAAATAAACCATTGGACAGATTTCAGTAATGTCTTCAATGGAACACAATTGAAAATGAATAGCTTGTTTCTGTCAAGCATATTGGGAAGTGATTTTATTTTTGCAA